>JAODAL010029290.1:2500-51849 GCA_025379985.1 Phyllomedusa bahiana
AAACTTTTTCTTGAAAATCAAAAACTTGTTCAACACAAGAGAACTCCACAGGGGGAAAGCCCTTTTCCTGTCAAATGTTTGGGGAAAAACTTAAGTAGAAAAACAAACTTACTATACAAGAGAGATCTCACACAGGAGAGAAGCCATTTTCCCGTCAAATGTGAAAAAGGGTTTTCTAGTAAAAACACAACTTATGTTTCATGAGAGAAAAACACCAGGGGTAGAAACCGTTTTCCTCTCAGAATGTTGGGAAAAAAAACTTTAGGAGAAAAGCATTCTTGTTAAGGGATAAGAGAACTCACACAAGGGGTTTTTTTTTTCTTGAATGTGGGAAAAAGCTTTTATAATAAAAAAAAACTTGTTATAATGAGAGAACTCCCCGGGGAAGCCTTTTCCTGCTCAAAATGTGGGAAAAGCTTTGTATTAAATCAAAATTTTTGTTAAACCGAGAGAACTCACCGGGGGAAAAACCGTTTTCCGCCAGAATGGGAAAAAACTTTAGGAGAAAGCTATTTGTTAAGATAAGGAATCACACAGGAAGAAGTTTTTTTTTTTTTTTTTTTTTTTTTTAGAATGGGGGGAAAAGTTTTATTGAAAATCAAAATTTCTGTAATGGAGATTACACAGGAGAGAACCCCTTTTTCCTGTCAAAATTGGAGAAAAGCTTTACTACAAAATCACAATTACTGTACATGAGGAAAAATTCCCCACAGGAAGAAGCCCTTTTTGCTCAGAATGTTGGGGAAAAATTTAGGGTAAAGACTTTTTGTTAAGGGATAAAGGGAAATACAAGGAGAGAACATTTTTTTTTGCTCAGAAGGGGGGAAAAGTTTTTATAATAAATCCCCAAAATTGTTTTCAAAGAGGAACCCAATGGAGGGGAAAAAAAATATCATGTTCAAAATTTGGGAAAGGTTTTAAAAATAAATCCCCAAACTTGTTTTACATGTGAGAATTCAAATCAGGAGAGAAGCCCTTTTCATGTTTAAAAATGTGGGAAAAAACTTTTTTTTGTAAATCCAAATTCTTATACATGGAGAATTTACCCCAGGGAGTAGCCAAATTTTTCCCGGTAAATGTGGGAAAACTTTAGGAGTAAAAACAAATCTTGTTTAAAATAAGGAACTCACACATGGGGAAACTATTTTTTTTTTTCCGGGTTTAAACCCCTTCCCACAGTGGGCATCTTTTTTTTGTTCTTTTCCCTTAAAGCCAGCTGATACCCACTGCTAACCCCAAGGTTTGGGCCAACTCCCCCTCCCTACCCGTTTTTAAAAATTTAGACTTTTTTAGCATATTCGTAAAAGAGGAGCGGGTGCTATGCCCCCTTCCTTCCCCTGATTTTCCCTGATCAGTTTTTTTCCCTACTGCTTTATTTTAAATTCTATTAACCCCCTGGCTTGGACCGCCCGGATTTTTGGATTGCGGCTTCCCCCCCCCTCCCCTGATGGGAAACAGTAACGGGTGTGAGAGACAAAATCATCCTCTTTGGCCTTTTGATCTTTTTTAAAAACCTTTTGACCCCCAAACCCCATTTTCTCATTAAAGAGGTCTTCAGAAAATGGATTATCCACGTGGTTGGGGACACGGTTGGCAATTTTTGGGCCCGCCTTTTTTTTTTGTTGGACGGATGTGGGGTGATTGATACGACATTTGGGGGCCGTTTCCGGGGGAGAGGAGGTAAGATGCTTGGGTTTCAGGTTTTTTATTTAAAACCCCTTGGGAAAGGAAAAGATTGGCGAGATGTTCGTTACTTAGATTCACGGGCCCTGACCCCGCGAAAACAGGCCTGACGGTCCTAACTGACATTTCCCCCTGGCATGCGTGTTTTCGCCAGCCTGGAAGGGCAAACCCTTTCCGTATCTACCCCCATTTCCTAAACCCCCCTTTTTCCCGCATAAACCCCCTGAATTTCGCTCCATTTTCCGAAAAATTTAAAAATTTTTTGAAGGTATGGAAAGTTTTGGAAAGTCTCTTATTAAAAGAAAAGGCCAAAACACAAATATTTTTCAAATCCCCCCTAATTTAAAACAAAATTTGTGGATTCAAATTTAACTGAAGGGTGTTATCAAAAAATCGGACTGGGCCCCCCAAAATTTCAAAAAAAAAACGTATTGTAATATATTGGGATAATTTAAAAGGGATTTTTTGGCACCTTGGGAATTCACCTGTGGTAACTAAAACAATTGCTGGATTCAAAATTTTTAAATACAAGGTGTCTCTATCAACAAATCTGGGAATGGGGCCCAAAAGTGCAAAAAACACGTATTGTAAAATATTCGGGTAATACAAGGTTTTTTTTTGGAAACCCACAATTCCACCTGTGGTGATATAAAATTTTCTGTATTCAAATTTAATGAAGGTGCCTCAAAAGGGAAAAAAAGCTGGGAAATGCGCCAAATTTTAAAAAAAAGTATCGTAATGTTTGGAAAATCAATTTATTTTGACCCCCTTTTTTTCACCTTGGTAACTACACAATTCGGATTAAAAATTAAAGGGGTTGTTCATATAAATCTATTAAAAATGGGGGGCCCAAAAAAACTAATGATGTACGTCCTTGGTTTACTTTTGGCAAAGTGCTAGGGTTTTTTAAGAAGGGCGGGTTTACTGGCTTAGCGACGTGTTTTGTTTACTGGTCGGGGAGCTTCTGTCCCCCCAGGTCGTGCACATGCAAAAAAAGGCATTAAAGAGGAAGGCAGGGATGTTGATGGGGGCAAGGGGAGAAGCGGAGGCAAAGCGGGGGGGGTTGTTATATTGTATCCTTTCATGTTTCCTTCCTTGCCTTCAATACACACATCCCTGCCCCTCCTACATTAAAAAAAATAAAAATAATGCGAAAGTGTACAAGCAAATCCAAAGCTGGGTTTTCTGGCCCTTCTCAATAATTGGAGTAAAAAGTGTTTAAAAAAGCCCCATGTCCCAAAGATGGTTCAATAAAATTTCACATCAGCCTGAAAAAAAATTTAACCCTTTCTAAAAAATTAGGGCTGCAGAAAATGGTTTTACATACAAAAACAAACAAAATCCTACTTTTGATATCACCAAATTTCCAAACTGCAGAATACAATCTTTATACTGAAAAATGAACACCCTAAACACAAAACCCCCGCAAAACGGTGAAAAAACTTTTTTTCACATTTCACCCCTTCTTAGAATTTTGGGTGGGGTTTCCCCTACATTCAAGGTATATTCAATGGGACCATTAAAATGTCTTTGTCCCCCAAAAAGCAAGCCCTCAAATTTTCTAGTAGATGGGAAAATTAAAAAAAAAAAATGTTGGTTGTGAGGGTTTCTGGGGTTATAGGAGGTTTTCCAGTGTGGGGGGCCGCCCTTTTGTAGAAGATATTTTTTAAAAAGGGTTCACATTTAGCTGTATTTAATTTGATTTAATACAAATTCCCATTGTATTTATTGGGTGCTTTTCCCAACCCCCTGTTTCAAGATTTTTTTTTTTTTTGCAAACTATGGATTATTTTTGCTCTTGTTTCCCCCTCTGTGGCCCATACCCATTGGTATTGTCCATAGTCCTGTCATTAGACTTTACCAAAAGCAATCCTTTGGGCCATGAGGGTGAACATGGGCAACCATTTCCCGCCCCCTAGAGTTATGCTTACTGTACTCAAAAGGTAGTTTTTAGGTTTGAAACGATATTGAATTCACAGTCACAATTATTGTAAAAGCGTGACCCAATAGTGAAGAAAAACAGGGGGCTCATGTTCCCCAAAAAACAAGAAAAGAGAGGAAAAAAGATATTACATATAGCTTTAAAAAATATAATAAAAAAAGCGTTTAAGAAAAAAAATAGAAAATAGAATGGCCCTTTTTTTTATTTTTTATATATATGTGGAGAGCGACCTCGACGGGCGCAGGATTCTACCAAGGTGGCGTGCGCAGGGGATCTGCTCCGAGTGCCCGAAAACCCGGTTTTGGTGGGGGGGGGCAACCATTTTGGGGTCAGTAACCATGGGTTTCGACATGGGGAAATATTGGTGCTATGCGGCTTGGATGGGTTCCTTTTCCCCAACGGTCACAGTGTTGGGGTGGGAGGGCCGTCCCCCCTTCCAAGCCAGGTTTGGTTCCATTCCCGGATTTACCAGGCCTATAAAAAAGCCTGTCTCTTCAGGTGATCGGGGGGCGTGGTCTGCTACCTGGCACTGGAGCAGTAGTGGAGCTAGTTAGAGCTCTGGCTCCGGAGGCTTGAGAGAAAGCTGTAAGGACTCTGATTTTGGAAGGGTGCTGTGCAGTAGGCACAGACCCATGGTAGTTGAGGGCATATTGTAATATTGTCTAGTTAGTGGTCAGACGGCTGAGGGTTTATTTTGTATTGCTTTCCTTTGTTTTGCTGTACCTTTATTCTGTGCCCGAATAAAGCTGGCTGAGGCCAGTCTTAAAGAAGCCTGGTGTCGGTGTGTCAATACCTTCTACAAAAGATGGTGATCCTGTAAGCTAAAGAACCCCAAGAACGGCCCAGGAGGGCGTCCAAATGTGAGTGGACTGTTACTGTTAGTATCCATACTTATGCTCTTTTATCAAGAGCGCACGATATATGAAAAATCACACTTACGCTCGTCTATCAAGAGCGCACGATAGATGATAAAACTGTTTTAGGTGCCCTTTGCTCTTAATTGCATTACAGCCAGTGAATCTTACCACTGGTCCATTCAATTTTTCCCTCTGCAATCTCAGCCTATCAGTTAATCCCTTCCCGACATAGGGCGTATGCATACGCCCTAGCGGGAAGTGACTTCCCGCAAATGGACGTATGCATACGCCCTGACGATAGCGCGGGCTTGCGGGCGAGCCACACGCGATCGCAACATGGGAACAGCGGTAAATTACCGCTGGCCGCATGCCGTATCACCCGCTGCCGGAGTGAGCTCCGGCCGCGGGTGATTACCGCTTCATTACCGCAGCCTGTCATGGCTGCGATAATAAAGCCGCAGGCAGGAGGAGTGAGCTCCTCCTGCCTGCTTCTGGCGGCTGCCGCACTGTAGTGCGGCACCGATCGCCTGTCTAATGATCCCAGGAAGTGAACGGCACTTCCCGGGGTCATTTGTACACAGTACTGGTACTGTGCACTGGTCTGCATTCTAACAGCAATCTGATGATTGCTGTTAGAAGAAAAAGTGAAAAAAAAGTAAAAATAAATGTCAAAAGTGAAAAAAAGTAAAACACAAACACAAAAACTAAAATAAAAAACACGTACACCACCCTTTTCCCCTTTACAAACGACAATCGCCCCAAAAATAAATAAAGTACCCATGGTATCGCCGCGTGCATAATGACCCACCCTATCAATCTGTCACGTTAATTAACCCGTACGGTGAACGCCGGAAAAAAAAAAAATCAGTCACAGAATTGAGATTTTTGTACATCCTGCAGCACAAATAAACAAGCATTTTTTGGACCAAAATTTCTTACTATCATAAAGCACAATGTGTCACGAGAAAATAATCTCTGAATCACATGGATAGGTTAAAGTGTCAAAAAGTTATTCTCACATAAAGTGACACATGACAGATTTAAAAAAATGGGGCTCTGTCAGAGAGGCCAAAACTGGCTCCGGCGGTAAGGAGTTAATAAGTCGCTAAACTCTCTACTATTGGTCAAATCAATTTTCCCTCCGTATTCAGCCTATCAGATACGGAGTCTTTAAACTCTCTACTATTGGCTACTCCTTTTCCCACAGTAAAACATGGGGACGGAGTAGCTTTTCTTTTTAATTGGTTGAGTTGAACTTCCACATCAACTTCAACCAATGAGATGTCTTATTTATTGTCGACGTCGTCTTTTAAATTTTCTTAATGGCCTTTTATATTTCTACCATTCTACATCATGAAACACGATAGGTTCCTTTTTTGTACCAATTGTGTTGTTAGTTACTGTCTATATAATCCCTTTGTGAACTTGCTTATTGTATGTAACACATCAGCATCTGAGGAAGTGCTTGAGAGCACGAAACGCGTTATGCAAAGTTACAATAAGCATTAAGGCCACCTTCTTAATGTTTTATTTGGAATAAAGTGAGCATTCTTTTATCTTATGTCGGCATCACATGAGGATTCATTCCAAAAGGACGAGCACCCGGTCCGCTTGTTTTTTTTGTTGTCCCCTGACAGATAAAGATTTGCATCAATGGTGTGAGACTGTGTAAGTGTTTTGACCCCGGAGGAAAGGTTCTGCAAGGTGAAAAAGACCTGCGGTCTTTATCAAACGGGGGGTATATGTTGCAGAGCGACCTCAGACGGTCGCAGGATTCTACCACTAGGTGGCGTACAGCAGGAGATCTGCTGCCGACGTGCCACCGAATACCTGGTTTTGGTGGGGGAAGGCAACCATTTGGCGTCAGTAACCATAGGTTACTGACATGTGTAACTAGTATGGCTGCTATGCGGCTTGTGATGGGTTGCCTTTCCCGGCACGGTCATAGTGTTGGGTGGGAGGCCATCCCCACGTTCCAGGCCAGGTTCGGTTCCAGTATTTACCAGGCCTATAAAAAGTCTGTCTCTCCAGGTGATCAAGGGGCGTGGTCTGCTACCTGGCACTGGAGCAGTAATGGAGCTAGTAAGAGCTCTGGCCCCGGAGGCTTGAGAGAAACCTGTAAGGACTCTGATTTTGGAAGGGTGCTGTGCAGTAGGCACAGACCCATGGTAAATGAGGGCATATTGTAATATTGTCTAGTTAGTGACCAGACGGCTGAGGGTTTATTTTGTATTGCTTTCCTTTGTTTTGCTGTACCTTTATTCTGTGCCCGAATAAAGCTGGCTGAGGCCAGTCTTAAAGAAGCCTGGTGTCGGTGTGCCAATACCTTCAACAAAAGAAAGTGATCTTGTGAGCTCAAGAACCCCCAGGACGGACCAGGAGTGCGTCCAAATTTGAGTGGACTGTTACTATATATATATATTGTGAGGAGGCACGAGGTGCCGTGTTGGATGGCCGATATGTGTCACCGAGGTTTCTGATCTCGGTGAAGTAAAGCCTGATAGCCATACGTCAGTGTCGATAGGATACTGACATTTATTTCTGATAGCATGACTGCTGCAAGGGCAGTGGATCTGGGTCAGGCTTTACTGGAGTAATTCAAAGAGCAGGGTGGGTGGATTGCTCCCAGGTATCCAGGCCTGGTTTTGAGGCCTACTTAAGGCAGGAAGTTTGGAGCTTGGGTGTGGTGGTTCTCAGTCAGGAGTTTGCTTGACTGGGATAAGACGTGGAAGTTTTGAGCTGCAGCCTTCCGTCCACTGGACTCCACATTCCCCTGATCGGGGTGGGGACCAAACCTAAGGGCTGCTGGACTTACAAAGACTGTGAGTTACCTATACGGGACTGTGCGTTTGTATTTTTGTTTGGGCTGAAGTTAAGCCCGTATGCCTTTATTTTCCGTGGGCTGTATAATCTGTGGCTGAATAAAAGCCAAGAGACTTAAAAAACGTACGCTGCGAACAGTGTGTTTTTGCTACCGCTGAGCTACATCCCCACAATATATATATCCAAAAAATATCGCAGCACTCATCAGGTAAAAGTGAAAAAACATGAAGTTTTATTCCCACATGTTACAACGACGTTTCAGCTCCCTCACAAAGCAAAAAACGGCTCTGTGAGGGAGCTGAAACGTCGTTGTAACATGTGGGAATAAAACTTCATGTTTTTTCACTTTTACCTGATGAGTGCTGCAGTATTTTTTGGATTTATTTAAAGGTGGAAGTCTTTGCATCCGGACTTTGACTATTGCTGGCACCCGCTACGGTTTTATCTTGATATTTGTTTGCTGTATTTTTCTTTGGATATATATATATATATATAATATATATATTACATACACACAGTATCTCACAAACGTAAATACTGTATCATATCTTTTCATGGGACAATACTGAAGATCTGACACTTTGATACAATGTAAAGTAGTCAGTGTACAGCTTGTGTAACAGTGTAAATTTGGTGTGCTCTCAAAATAACTCAGCACACAGCCATCAATGTCCACACCACTGGCAACAAAAGTGATTACAGCCCTAAGTGAAAATGGACAAAATGTGCCCACAATGTCATATGATTCATTAATGTTACTAGGTCTCAGGTGTGAATGGGGAGCAGGTGTGATATATTTGGTGTTATTGCTCTCACACTCTCTAATACTGGTCACTGCAACATGGCTCCTCATGGCAATGACCTGTCTGAGGGTCTTTATGTTGTTGCTCAGCATAAAGATGGCATAGGCTATAAGAAGCTTGCCCACACCCTGAAACTGAGCTGCAGCACAGTGACCAAGACCATATAGTGGTTTACCAAGACAGGTTCCACCCAGAACAGGCTTCTCCATGGTCGACCAAAGAACATGACTGCACATGCTAAGTGTCATATCAAGAGATGAGTGCTGTCAACATTGCTGCAGAGGTTACATGGGTGGTCAACCTGTCAGTACTCAGAATATACGCTACACATTGCATCAAATTGGTCTGCATAGCTGTTGTTCCAGGAAGAAGCCTCTTCTAAAGATGATGCACAAGTTTGTGAAGACCAGTAGACCAAGAACACGGATTACTGGAACCATATCCCGTGCACTGATGAGACCAATAATAAACGTATTTGGTTCAGTGTAAATAAAATGATAAGCACTTTTTCAAATTTTTGCATTTTTATCCTGATGAACTTCAATACACTGTTTTGTGTCGCCAGATGTGGATATTTTTCCACTTTTTATAGCAGTTACATGTTCCAGCACTCTCGTCTTCAGCTTACTTATAATACATGTTTCACAAAGACATGAATTGGACAGTGCACTCTGAGTGATTAGGATTTGATGTAAGTCTAACGCGTTTCGGGCATATCTTGCCCTTAGTCGTTGGCTACTACTTAGGGCAAGATATGCCCGAAACGCGTTAGACTTACATCAAGGTGTTCTGTCTACTTTTTCCTTCATTTATGCCTCCATGGGGTTTTTTAGTGTTTTCACTAATAAATATTGATTTCAAATCCTAATCACTCAGAGTGCGCTGTCCAATTCATGTCTTTGTGAAACACGTCATATGAACATGCAGCTGGAGCAGTGGACGTGCGCTGTTTGAATGTGATTATCCTGCATTATAGGTGAGCTGACTTCATTTTTTTCTCTTATTTACTTATAATACAGCCTAAATATATAAGATGTTAAGTGTCACAATTAATAAAGCTTTAGATATTAAAACTCTGAGTCTTATCATAGTTTTCAAATTATTTCTTCTTAGTAGCCAAGACGCATATGTTGTGTCTGTGTCCTTCACACTGGAAAAAGCCTGTCTGTGCTAACCAAATGTGGTGATAGGTGGGACCCAAACCTAACAGAATTTGATGCCATATCCTAGTGATATTCCATCAAAGTCTATGGTGGGAACTCCCCTTTAAGATAATAGACCCCATTTCTTAAATAAAGTAATAACAGAAGTGTGCATGCAATTGGGTACAACACAAAATTAAACAGCTCTTATGCACCATCACATGGACTTGTGGAGATGATAATGGATAACTGAACGCAAAGCTAGATCAATTTTGCTCATCTTTCTGGGTATTGCAGTCCACCCAGTCCTTTTATTATTTTTGTTGCCGCCTTTGAACCTGTTCAAGCTCTACAACGTCTTTCCTGTGCACGGGTGCCCAAAACTGTCCCCAATATTCCATGTGTGGTCTGACCAGTGACTTGTATAATGGGAGAATGATGTTCTCATCATGTGCATCTATGATACTTTTAATATACCCCATAATCCTATTTGTCTTGGCAGCTGTTGCCTGACACTGGCTGCTACAATTTAGTTTACTGTCCACCAGGATTCCCAAGTCCTTCTCAATGTCACTGTTTTCCAGTGTTTTTCCGCTTAACAAGTAATCATGTAATGGATTTTTCCTCCCCATGTGCATAACCTTGCATTTATCTGTGTTAAACCTCATCTACCACTTCTCTGCCCATGTTTCCAACTTATCAAGATCCCTTTGTGATAACACATTATCCTCTATTGTGTTGATTACTTTACAGAGATTATTATCATCTGCAAAGCTTGATCTTCTACTGTGCAATCCATGTGTAAGATCATTAATGAATATATTAAAAATAATAGGGCCCACTACTGACCTCTGTGGGTCCCACTAGTAACAGGTGTAAGATATGCATAAATGTGAATAATCTGTAAATGTGATTTATGAAGAAATGTGTATATTAAACTTACTGTATCGTTAATTGTAAATTGGGAATTTATAAGTATCACTGACTGGCCTGGAAATGGTTTCTATAGCTAATTACAAGTGGTTAAATCAAGCAGGATGTACACAGAAGGGTTATTGCCTTAGACAATTGGAGTGATCAAAGGCCTTTACATGACACAGAAGGCTTATTTCCTTTAGAACGAATTTTGCCAGGTGAATAGGATGCAATCAGGGGAGTTAATTGATGAAGAGTGGCCATACCTCATTTGCATGTGTCGACTGTGTAATTTTCCCACAGGGGGAAAAGGTCTTAACAGGATAGACTCAATAAGCATAGTGGTGTTTACTGCCCCAGGATTGATCACAGGAGAAATATCAGGATGAACACACAATTACCATAGAGGTGTTTATTACCCCAAAACTGATCAAAGGAGAGAGATTGTTTCCTCTTAATGGTGGGAAAATTGAGATCTGAGGGAAAAAATAACATAAATATCCAGAGTTAGATGACTGAGGGAGCACTCTTGAGGGACTCTTGGGAAGAGTCTTTTAGGAATCTCTCAGACAGTCCAGAGGGAACCTTTTCCAGATTGGTAGATATACTCATAGATCTCCATACTGTATATGAATTTATTGTTGTTGTTTGTTTCACAGTTTGTGATATAATTGTTTGCAATTTCTGTGCTGGTTACTGTGTTTTTCCCAGGGTGTGTTTTGTAAAGCTAAAAGAGATTATATATTATCCAGAATTAACTGGGGTACAATGGGGTAAAAACATTAAAATCATGCACCACGCAAGGTTATTAATCATAAATCTAGTACAGGGAGAAACATATATATTAACCCTAACATAAACACCTTTACAAAACACACCCTGGGAAAAACACAGTAACCAGCACAGAAATTGCAAACAATTATATCACAAACTGTGAAACAAACACCAACAATAAATTCATATATGGAGATCTATGAGTATATCTACCAATCTGGAAAAGGTTCCTTCTGGACTGTCTGAGAGATTCCTAAAACACTCTTCCCAAGAGTCCCTCAAAAGTGCTCCCTCAGTCATCTAACTCTGGATATTTATGTCATTTTTTCCTTTCCAGTTTTGGGGTAACACCTCTATGATAATTGTGTGTTCATCCTGATATTTCTCCTGTGATCAATCCTGGGGAGTAAACACCACTATGCTTATTGTGTCTATCCCGTTAAGACCTTTTCCCCCTGTGGGCAAATTACACAGTCGACACATGTAAATGAGGTATGGCCACTCTTCATCAATTAAAGGAGTTGTCTCCCCACAGAGTTTCACAGAATGCATGAATTACTCTGTCACTTCCTGGTTCAGACAGACTCATTTGCATAAACTCCATGCTTGTACAGCTCCGTGCTTTCAGTTGCTAATTAGATCAGATTAGTTTCTCAAACTACTAACAGGACTTCTTATCTGATCCCCAAAACAAAAGCCCTAATTACAGTTCTGTTTATTTTACATAAATCAAGCTTTTCACTGCTGAGCAGCACAGGACACTGCCACGACCTGTGTGATGACATCACTCACTGTTATCTCATAGAACAAACACCAGGGAGAGAATTGTTTACAGGTCAGTTACTGAGGGAACTGAAATAGCCAGGGAGGTCATAAATTCACTTGTATCTCCTTAGGGGAAACAGAGTGTTGTTATCCAATGCCTCACCCCGATCCAGTCTAGAACTAACCTCCTCATAGAAGCTGATGAGATTAGTCTGACAGGAGCGATCCTTCATAAACCCTTGCTGGAACGGGGTTATACATTTATTTTCAGTCACCACTCATGACCAGGGACCATTTAGAGTAGGAGTAATTTACCACGACTCTCTGAGTATGATCCGATAGCCAGTTTTTAATACATTTATTTTCAGTGAGATACTCCAGTATAGCATGACTTAGAAAACCTTTAAACATTTTAACAGAGGTTTAACTTACCAGACAATAGTGTCCAGGATTACTTTTTGATCCTATTGGCACCACATCTGCTATGCGCCAATCCTTTGGGACATGCCCCGTTATTATATAATCCATAAATATTAAGAATAGGGGCATGTCTATCACATTACTTAACTCCCTTAGGACATGGGGTGTATACCATCAGGACCTGGTGATTTGTCTATTTTAATCATCTTAAGGCAGAGCTGCACATTTTCCTGGGTTAGATAAGAAACAATTAAGGTTTTGGGCCTCTCTAAGAAGATTGAAATTAGCCTTCCTGAAAATCAGCGTTTTCTGGCTCCTCGACAAAAGACTCTATTAAAGGGTAATTGGAAATGTATTATATTGTGGTCACTATTTCCTAGATCCCCCAACCGGAACCTTTGTTACTCTGTCAGGTCTAATAGTCAATGTTAAGTCCAAAAGGGCCTTCCTTAGTTGGTTCCTGCACCTCTGTTATCCTGTCAGATCTATGGGTTAATATTATCTCAGTGGCATCCCTGTCCCTCTAGTCAGCTCCTGCACCTCTGTTTTACTGTCAGGTCTATGGGTTAATACTATCTTATTGGCGCCCTTGTCCCTCTAGTCGACTCCTGCACCTCTGTTTTCCTTTCAGGTCTATGGGTTAATATTATCTCAGTGGCGCCCCTGTCCCTCTAGTCGACTCCTGCACCTCTGTTTTTCTTTCAGGTCTATGGGTTAATATTATCTCAGTGGCGCCCCTGTCCCTCTAGTCGACTCCTGCAACTCTGTTTTCCTTTCAGGTCTATGGGTTAATATTATCTCAGTGGCGCCCCTGTCCCTCTAGTCAGCTCCTGCACCTCTGTTTTCCTTTCAGGTGTATGTGGTAATATTATTGCAGCGGGTGCACCCTTCCCTCTAGTCAGCTCCTGCTCCTCTGTAAACCTGTCAGGTCTATGGGATAATGTTAGCTTAGCGGTGCCAGTCAATAAACAATTAGACCTTAAATAACTTATTTTGCTGGTATGCTAATACGGGTTCCACAACAGGGGTTCTCCAAGCCCCACAATCAATACTTTGTAGAAATTTTACTTGGGTCCAATATTCTTCTACAAAGCTTAGCGGTGCCTCCTTCCTCCCTGTCTGCTGTTCTGTAGACTATCATCTACAAGAATGCCCAGATCTTTCTTAACAAGCGATTCTCCCAGTTTTCACCCTCTTGGAGATATGATGCCTGTAGATTATTCATACCAAGATGCAGAACCTTACATTTCTCCTCATTTGCCAAGTGGATGCCCAAACATCCAATGTGTCCAGGTCTGCTTGTATGAACATCTTCCATAGATTGCACTACACTACATAGCTTGGTATCATGTAGTAAATACACTGAGTAAAAGAGGACCCAGTTCTGAGGCTTGGGGTCACCATTCATGACCAGGGACCATTTAGAGTAGGAATCATTTACCACCACTCTCTGAGTACGATCCGATAGCCAGTTTTTAATCCAAATACACACTGTTATTTACAACTCAATAGACTTTAACCCCTTACCGACATTTGACATACCCATACGTCAAGGTCAGGTAGGGGTTTCTGCAACTTGATGTATGGGTACGTCATGGTGATCTTGCAAGCTCACAAGCGGAGCTTGCAAGATCACGGCATGGGACCAGCGGTAAATTAACACTGGCATCATGCCGCATCACCTGTGGCCAGAGTGAGTTCCGGCCACGGGTGTTTAACCGGTACAGGCAGGAGGAGTAAGGTCCTCCTGCCTGCAATTGTCGCATTATACGGTGCTCTGCACTGCTACTTGTCCCCTTACCCAGCAGCCTTGTCTGGTGATGCCACCATGCCTGCAATACATTGTGGGCATGGTGTTTGACAGTCACCATGGAGACCAGTATACAGCAACAATGGTGTGTAGTGGTCTGCCTTGTAACAGTGATCTGAAGATCGCTGATACAAATCCCTTATGTGGAAAACTGAAAAAAAATGTAAAAAAGTAAAAAAAAACTAATTAAAAAAGTAAAACACTAACACGAAAAATAAAATAAACACACATACACCGCCCTTTAGGAATGTCAGTCATCCCAAAACAGATCAAAAATACACATTTGGTATAGCTGTGTGCGATCAAAAACTCATATAAACAGCAAAGCGGTGCCAATTAAAGTGTCACTTCATCCTGCAAAAAATACTTCCATGAATCATTTTATTATCAACAATCCTGAGAGTTAACCCCTTACCGCCGGAGCCAGTTTTGGCCTTCCTGACAGAGCACAATTTTCAAATCTGTCATGTGTCACTTTATGTAAGAATAACTTTTTAATGCTTTTACCTATCCATGTGATTCAGAGATTGTTTTCTCGTGACATATTATGTTTTAAGATAGTAAGAAATTTTGGTCCAAATAATACTTCTTTTTTTGTGAAAAATTTCAAAATATCGTGAAAAATTAGAAAAATTTACCAATTTCAAACTTCAAAAATTTCTCCATCTAAGACAGATAGTAATATATATATATGTATGTATATAAATAGCATCTACCATATGTCTTCTGTATGTTGGCATCATTTTTTTAAATTTACTTAACTTTTTTAGGAAGCTAGGAGGCTTATAAATATGATAGCAATTTTTACAATTTTCAAGAAAATTACAAACACAGATTTTTTCAGGGTCCACTTTAGTACACATGTAGAATTGAGGGGCCTATATGTTAAAAAACCCCATAAATCACCTCATGTAAGAAAATACACCCTTCAAGGTATTTAAAACAGCACTTATAAAGTCTGTTAACCCTTTAGGTGTTTCACAGGAATTAATGAAAAGTGGTGGTAAAATTTCAAAATGTAATTTTATTTGACAATTTTCGATTTTAATCTATTATTTTATGGAATTTAATATATGTTAACATAAAAACACAACTCAATATAAGTTTTCCTAAATATGCTGTTTTGAGAAATATATCACAGTAGGCCCTAGTATTTGACTCAGAATTGAAGGAGCACCTACTGGATTTTAGAGCTATCATTTTCTTATGAATTTTATAGGCAACATATCAGGTTTCCTGACACCTAAGGGTGCTAAAAGCAAAAAAACAAAACGGAAAAGACCCCTTTATGGAAACTACACCCCTCAATGAATTCATCTAGGGGTATAGCGTGCCTTTTGAACCCACAAGTTTTTTACAGAACTTTCTGGAATCCGGTTGTGAAAATGAAAAATTAAAATTATTCCAGAAAATTGCACTATTAAACTGAAATTTTTCATTTTCACAAAAAAAGGAGGGGAAAAAGCACCCCAAAACCTGTTGCCCAATTTCTTTCGAGTAAGGTAATGCTCCATATGTGGTCAAAAACCTATACGGGGCACGTGGTGAGTCTTAGAAGGGAAGGAGCGCTATTTGGCTTTGGGAGTGCAAAATAAGCTGGATTGGCTGGAGGCCCTCATGTTGCATTTGTAGACCCCCCAAGTTCCAGAACGGAAAAAAATACCCAAAATTGACCCCATTTTGGAAACTACACCCCTCAATGAATTCATCTAGGGGTATAGCATGCCTTTTGACCCCACAGGTTTTTCACAGAAATTTCTGGAATCCGGTTGTGAAAATGAAAAATTACAATTTTTTCCAGAAAATTGCACTATTAAACTGAAATTTTTCATTTTCACAAAAAAAAGGAGGGGAAAAAGCACCCCAAAACCTGTTGCCCAATTTCTTACAAGTAAGGCAATACCCCGTAGGTGGTCAAAAAACATATACGGGGCATGTGGTGAGTCTTAGAAGTGAAGGAGCGCTATTTGGCTTTGGGAGTGCAAAATAAGCTGGATTGGCTGGAGGCCCTCATGTTGCATTTGTAGACCCCCCAAGTTTCAGAACGGAGAAAAATACCCAAAATTGACCCCATTTTGGAAACTACACCCCTCAATTAATTCAACTAGAGGTATAGTGTGCATTTGGACCCTAGAGGTGATTTTTTTTTATAGATAATGCATTTATAGGTATAAGGTGAAAATCACAATTATCCTGTATTTATTCCAGACCTTTTAACAATAACAGCGACACGCCTTGTGCAAAATTGAAAAATCAGATTCCCAATTTTTCTGCCATGTCTCCCCGTTCTAGGGACTCCCCACATGTCACCCTAGAATTTGGCTGCCCCCTGCAACATGCCATGGAGAGAACATAGCAATTATGCGCACGACACGCCTAGTTTGCTGAATTACACAGCATGTCCTGACAATTGCACATGCTGTGATGTGAACAAATATTATAAAACACCTAAAAGTGACCCCACTTTAGAACGTCCACCCCCTAAGGAACATTTTAAGGGGTGTAATTCAAATTTTGAACGGGCAGGTGTTTCATAAAACTAGATCACACATTATTGTGCGTTACAAAGGCGAAAAATGCAAACTGACATTTTTCCGGACGTGCCATGTAACCGCACAATAAATCGTATGGAAGGTTCGGTGCTTCAGGGAACGGTGCAGACACAAAAAAGGATAAAAGAAAGCTTAAACTAGAAATCCATAGACGAGTGGTACAGTTTGAAGCATTCTTTTATGCAGAGGCTGGGCTTGTCAGGGCAGGTTTCACAACAGTACGTGGTGCCTTTTCTGATTCCCCTTTTATAGCAAACTTTGCACCGTTTTTGCATCCTACCCTTTTTGCCAGTGGAGGGGATTTCATTGGGGAAATGCTGACCGGGTACAATACAGGGGACGTCAGAACCAGAAGTGCTGGGGCCCTCACTCTGGTTTCCAAAAACAAGCGCCTTTATTACCTTCTCTTGGAAGTTAATAAAGTCCCTGCTTGGCCTGTACAATGGAAAAGAACAAAAGCGTTGTACATTGCCATTTGCACAATGTGCACCGCCAACTTTTTGTACCACACTTTGGTCTTTCGTGCGGCACTGTACGGCTTCAGCACCTGGTCCGACAGGTCTACCCCTCCCATGTACCGATTGTAATCAAGAATACAGTCAGGTTTGTGGGCGACTGTACTACCGGTACATCGTACAAGGGCAGGGGTAGTGCTGGGGCTGTGACATGTGGTCAATACAAGGAAGTCCCTCTTATCCTTGTATTTGACCAGAAGCAGGTCACCGCTGGATTGGGACCTGCTTTCTCCCCTTGGGAGCAATTGCGCAACAAAGGGTTTGGGGAGTCCCCTCTGGTTCTTGCGCACAGTGCCACAGGCTGCTGTACGTCTGCAGCTGAGGCACTTAAAAAAAGGAATGCTGGTATAAAAGTTATCCACGTACAGGTGGTAACCTTTATCCAGCAGTGGGTGCACCAAATCCCACACTATTGTTCCACAAATTTTTAGGGAAGGGGGGCATTCAGGGGGCACAATTTGGCTGTCCTACCCTTTGTAAATGCGGAAACTGTGGGTGTACCCGGAGGTCCTCTCGCACAGCTTGTACATTTTTATCCCGTACTGCGCTCTTTGGCGGGGCAGGTATTGGCGAAATTTGAGTCTGCCCTTGAAGTGTAGGAGGGACTCATCTACACAAATAAATTTCTCAGGGGTATAGACCGCTGAAAATTTGGCACTGAAATGGGTGATAACAGGCCGAACTTTATATAAGCAGTCAAAAGTGGGGTCTTCACAGGGTGGGCACAGGGAATTATCAGTGTAGTGCAAAAATCTTTGAATTTGCTCAAAGCGGGTACGGGACATGGCATGGCGGTAAAAGGGAGTACTGTAAAAGATATCAGTACTCCAATACTGCCGGGCCTCGGGCTTTTTCACTATGCCCATGTCCAGAATAAGGCCCCAAAATGCCATCATCTCTGCAGTGTTCACGGGGGTCCACCTGCAGAATGAGTACGTAGGGTTCAGGGCCAGAAACTGCTGGGCATAGAGGTTAGTCTGTGCCACCATGACATCTACCAGATCCTCAGAGAAAAAGACTTTAAAAAAATCTATTTCAGTGAGGCCTGTAGTGTCGATACGGACTCCAGGGGTGGCCACAAAGTCAGGGATTTGTGGCTGGTAATTATCTGGGGCGGGAGTCCATATGGGGTCACTACTTTGGGGGGTCACCTCTTCTGATCTACGGGGGCGTCTACGGGAGGGACCCTCATCAGCGGAGGAGGACTCGGATGATTCGGACAAGACGAACCCAGTAAACTCCTCGTCCGAATCACTGACGGACTCGCTATCCTCGGCCAGGATAGCGTACGCCTCCTCCGCTGAGTAGCGTCTCTGGGAAGACTGGTACATTTTTTTTTATTTTGGGATATTTTATGGGGCGTGTAAAATGTAGGTGCTTCAACACGTGTTTGTGTAAAAAATTATGATGGGGAGGTGTATGTTGTGATTTCACTTGTGTGTGGGATTACTTTTTTTTTTATAAAAAAATAAAAGTGTAGAAAAAAAATTAAAAGTTTAGTAAAAAAAAAAAAATTAAAAGTAGTAAAAAAAATAAAAAATTAAAAGTTTACTGAAAAAAAAATTAAAAGTTCAGTAAGAAAAAAAATATATACTAACCCTAAAAAAAAAAAAAAATTACTATACGTCTGTCTATTTCTATATAAATCTAATATACTAAGCGGACGTAACTAACCTAACCTAACGTCCGCTAACCTAACGCCCTGCCTATCTAGTGAGCTATGCTCCTAACCACTATTTTTTTTTTTTACTTTTTTTTTTTCTTATTCAGGATTACAAAAAATTATAGAAAAATACTTTATAAAATATCAGTGACAGACATCACAGATCAACGCTCAGAGGCAGCAGGACTAATACCTGCGTCACCACGTGAGCATGGCTGTTGATTAGTGACATACGTCACTAATCAGCGCTAGAAAAAAAAAGACCATTAGACCCTCACTGACCAGCGTTGAGGGTAGCGGTGATTGCGCAGAAATTGGTGCAACCCAAAAAAAAGGGAAAAAAAAAACCCCTGTACCCCAAAAAAAGGCTAATCAGTGTTTTATCACTGATTAGCAGACAGGGAGAGGGTTAACAGTGCTTAGACCACACTGACAGCTATCTGTGCTTATAACACAGACAGCTGCAGGCGGCTGAGCACAGAAGAGCCGGAGCCGGCAGAGAGTGCGGACGCACCACTCCACCAACGATCGCTCGGCACAGGACCACCAACGATCACCACTGGACCACCAATCGGGTTAGTACTGGGGGCACGGACACCACGACACCGCTCTGCCACCGTTCCTAACCGGAATGGCGGCGGCAAGGCGGTGTCGGTAGTTTAAAGGGCTGGACATCACTGCGATTGGAGATCGGTGCCGACCAACCAATCGCAGCTTAGGGGGTGGTGGTACCACCACCAACACCCCCATACTACTCGGTGCGGATTGGTGCTATGCTATACATCACTGTGCCAGCAGACACTGCCATTGATTTATATGGGGAATTGCCGTGATTGGCTGCTCAGATTTGAACAGCCAATCACAGCGATCGCTGATGCGAGGGGGCATTGCTGCCCCCCTGGGCACTGAGGGAATACGGTCTGCTGTCAGGGACCGCAGCCATCTTCCCTGGATCACCGCGACTTTAGCCGCAGTGGTCCTTTACTCCTATGACGTACTCATACGGCAATTTGCGGGAACCCCTACCCGAAATTGCCGTATGAGTACGACAAATGTCGGTAAGGGGTTAATATCTGTTTAAGGGGATGTTCACACAGCGTCTTTCAGACCCAAACACGCAGTATGATTTACATTAGTTTCAATGTAAAACACACACCGGCGTCCAGATGTCTGAATGCCGATGTATGCTTTACATGAGTCTTTCTGATGCGTCTTTTGGATCCGTTCAAAGAATTTTCATGTCAATTCTTGATCTGTTTTACGCAGCAGGCGCGCTATTTAAAACCATAGGGTGTATTTCTGCTGCACAGAAAATGTATCCAAACACGCACCACACTTTAGGTGCGTGCTTGTCTGCGTTTGACGCAGCGTTTTTCAGTCCGTCTTTCGGATTGAAAAACGCCGTGTGAACATACCCCCCAAAGTAATTCACAGTGTTTTTGTTTTTTTTAACTGTTTTTATTGAAATTCAATGTCAGCGCATCATAACATCAGGAAATAAGAATTCTAGATTCACAGATCTCATAACTGCATAGCTTGATTAATATACATCGCTGACATTGAACAAACATTTTCTGTTTTTTCTCACTTAACATAAACCATGTTACAAATACTTAATAATATTTTAAGTCTTTACTCAAGCAATACAAACTTATCATGTAAATACCAAACATAACTTTGCTCGAATGATCATTTTGTGTACTGAACAGTGTATCACCCCTCCCAGTTTCCGACTGTTGTATGTCCACAAACCAGAATCCTATCTAGGAAGGAGTCCTATCTAGGAACCCTCCACTTCTATCCCCACACATGAGTGGAAGGAGGGGGGCCTCCTCTTGTTCTCTCCTGGTCCTTCAGGGGAATGGTGTGCAAAAAAGGCACACGACTAACCTCCGTTCTCCTGCCTCAGCCGTCCCTTTTCCGGAAACCAGATGACAACTATGTGTTATTCCTTATACTAAATAGTAATAGGTTCTGTGCCCGCCAGCTGCTGCCCCATATACCAAGTTGTCGTGCCAAAACAGGAGTGCAATTTTCTTCTAAGTGACTCTGGAAGTGTAGCTATGTACCTATCCCATAGCCTAAAGAAGTTTTTAACTCTGGCCTCTTTGTGTAAAGTCGCCTCAAGCCAAACCATACACATTAAGAATCTTAGTTTTTCCTCAAACAGCTCAAATGTTGGGCCTACGGATTGAAGCCAAACTTGCAAAATTGTCTTGCGTGCCGCTGCCCCTACTAGATATAGCAAGCGCTTCTCTTGCCGAGAGTGACCATGCTCTTTCTCACACGAAAGCCCAAACAACGTCCACGAGGCCTCTGGGATAAATGTTCCTACCAGGTGTTGTCGTATAAAGTGTGTGACCTGATCCCAAAAAGCTCTTAATAAAGGACACCCCCACAAACAGTGATAAAGATCCACACCAGCCTCTGCGCACCTGAAACATTGATTGGTGGAAAATCTCCCCATCCGGTGCCCTCGTATAGGTGTAAGGTATGCATTATGACTTATTTTTAAAAACATTTCTAGGTAACAACTGGAAGGCAAGTACTTGTGAGTGTCCGCCAAGGCCTCTAAAATCAGTTGTGGCGTCAATGTATTATCCTTTCTCTGCCAACTCGCCAACCCCTGTGTCATGCCCTCATAATCAGGGCTGTGGAGTCGGAGTCGGTGCCTATTTTGCAGGAGTCGGAGTCGTCATAAAATGGACCGACTCCGACTCCCAAAATATATAATAAGTTGGTCCAGTTAGTTCGATGCAGTGCAAAGAACAAGAGGAATTGGGTCTGGCCAGTGCTACTGGTCCCATATTTTCAGCCTTATCACATGAGGAGTGTAATTGATGACATGGAGCAGGCAAAGCGCTGCCCCAGGGGAAAAGATTCCGCTCCCATGGCAAACAGATTTCAGCAAAATTTTTCACCTGTTCTCAAAGAAGTAGAAGAGTTCAACCATTCATCAAAACTGACTGTGGCTGAGGCAATTCCTTTATACCCTGACATTGTTAGAGATGTTGCCCCTGTGGTCACCGCTTTGCCCCCAACCCAAGTTAGTGTAGAGAGGCCGTTCTCTAGCCTGGAAATAATAAGATCAGATGTGAGGTCATGTATGCAGGATCTGATGGAGGCAATACTATTTCTCAGAACAAATTCAGAGACTTCACAAATGTTCCTGCAGTGTTTTGCATATTTACAATTTTTTTGTGTCCTAAAGTCATGTCCAATAAATATATTTTACACTGACAAGCAAAATGGTAACAATGTTTTGAACTTGTGACTTTCAGGCTCCATATCTCACCATCCACTACAGCTTTGCACATGAGGCTACTGTAATTTCATATATAGTCATCTTACCTATCTTATACATAAATTTGACCTACAAGTATTTAGCATCTGCATAGTTCTGCAGATTCTTTCCTGTAACTGCATTGTTACTGTTTTGCTCCTAAAAATCAAAGTGTTAATTTTTATTATTTTGTTAGTATTTGGGAATCCACTTTTGATTTTCAATACTACCTGAATCCTTCTGAGCTCTGAATCAGATTCAAGCACATCTTGACCAAAATCTGATCCCAGGTCTCTTCTACACATTCCTAATGTTGGTGCAGATTGGACTTGGATACAAATACAGCTTTGTCTTCAACTCTATCCACAAGTGTTCAAAAGATCAAAACATTGTTACTTTTTTGCTTGTCTGTTCTACCTAAATAGCTTAATTATTGTATCATAAGGTGATAAACAGCCTGATGTGACCAATTTACTACAGTAAAGTTATCACTTAAACATGCGCCATGTATGAGGGAGTCAGGAGTCGGTGTCGGGAGTCGGAGGTTTGGGAAATTGAAGAGTCGGAGTCGGGGCTTCGGCTTGCCGACTCCACAGCCCTGCTCATAATCTACTTTGCTAACCAAGAAGCTATATATGCTAGACAGGTGTGCATGTCTTGTGCATGGATATAGAAGAATTCGGGCAAAGGTTGCGTCCCAGTCTCCTGAGGTCAGGTGTCTTGTTATCTTTTTAACATAGCTAATCGCCTGCAGTTAATTAAAGAATGGGTTAAAAGGGTGGGAAAAGCCCCCTGGAGCTCAGACAAAGTAAAAGGTGTCTTTGTGTCGGGGTGGGGGGGGGGGGGGGGGTACGAATTGACGTATCTGGTGCATACCCGCGTTGTGCCAATCCCTGAATGTTTTGTGTGGCCTCCCATCCTGGAAACCTGTAGTTTGCAATAGTGATAAATATGGTGAGTATTCCGGATTTAGGCTTTTAATATGGCAAATCTTCTGCCACGTCCGCCACACAGGCATTAGCAGAACGTTTTCTTTTGCTTGCATTGGCAGTTTACTATAAGGCAGATGTACGAAATTGAACAGGGACACGCCTGGTAAAAACCACTGGTCCAAGGTATTGTCAGTAAATATCTGAGTGGATTGACCCCAGTCTGCGATAAAGCCCCCGAAGGATGCCAAATTGTACAGACGCACATTTGGAAAGCCTAAGCCACCATTCAGCTTATGCTGCTGGAGAATATGTAAGGGAATCCTGTTTCTTTTATTGTCCCAAATAAATCGTAGGTACAGCATATTTATGAGTTTCTCATCCTTGGGCCTGAGGTATACAGGGAGCATGTGCATAACCTATAACAAACGCAGGAACTCAACCATTTTGATGAGGTTGCAGCACCCCATAAATGATAAGGGAATCTTGGACCAGCCCTTTAACGTAGCCGGGAGCCTCTCAATATATGAGCCCAGGGTTTTTGTTGATAAAGACCGTCTGGCGACCTGGTTAACCAGACTCCCAGGTACTTCATGGCTGACGTGCACCATCTTATTGGATAAGTGCTGGACCATGTAGGCAATGTTGGCCCCCTGAGAAGCATCCCCTCTCTTTTATCTACGTTTATCTTATACCCTGACATGTATCCCTTCTCCTGCAAATCGGCCAAAACTGGGGCCAGTGTGTGACTTGAGTCTGCCAGCATTGCAAAAAAAATAAAAATACTTACACAGCACTGTATATGGAAAAATAAAGAAGTTATGGCTCTCAGGAGATAGCGATGCATACATATTGTTTTACACAATAAAAACACTTAAAAAAAATGCTTCCACATAAAAAACTATATAAATTCGGTATCGCCATAATCGTCTCAAAACAAGGAGTAAAACTAACGTATCACGGATACTGCATGGTGAGCGCTGTTAAAAATAAAAAAAATACTACTAGGATTGCAGTATTTTCTTCACCCTGCCTTCCAAAAAACAGATTTAAAAGCGATTGACAAGCCTTGTTTCCCCAAAAATGATACCAATACAAATGCTGCTATAAAACTCAGTACACCGAAAAATAAAAAAGTTATGGCTCTCAGACTATGTGATGAAAAAAAATGTTTTCCTTTTTGAATAAAAGTGTTTTTACTGTGTAAAAGTAATCGCGTTGACCTGCTGAGTAAAGCTAGCATGTCATTTATACCGCACAGTGACCACTGTAAAACAAACCGTTGAAAAAAGTGATCAAAGCGTCATATGCAACCCAGAATGGTATCAATAAAAACATCAACTCAACCTGCAAAAAACAAGCCCATAATCAGCACCGTATACAGAAAAATACAAAAGTTACAGCAACACAAAAATGCAATTTTTTACAAACGCATTTTTATCATGTAAAACTAATAAAACATAAAAAACTGTATAAAATTTATATCATTGTAATTGTACAGACCGCATAGTAAAGTTATCCTGTCATTTATACCACACAGCGAACTCTGTAAAAATTAAGCCCAAAAAACAATGGCAGAACTGCCATTCCTCCCCAGTGAGGAAAAAACTATGGAACACATGTGCACCCAAGATGCACAATACACCCCTAGATGATATCCATGAGGGGTGTCAAATCCAAAATACATTGACTTCTGGAAAGGTTTCACCTGTTCTGCTACTTTGGGGGCTTTGCAAATGCAACATGGCCCCACCAAAATCTACGTTCCAAAAGCCAAATAGCGCTTATGCCTTGCCATGCGCCCAAACAGCGGTTTACACCCACATGTAGGATATTGCCAACTTGAAAGAAATTGCATAACACAATTTGCGATGCTTTTTTTTTCCAGGATTCCATGTAAAAATTAATCCTTTTTAATTAAAATTGCAGATTGTTGTAAAAAAATGTTTTTCCTTTTTCAGAGCCAAACACAAAAAAAATTTTGTGAAACCCCTGTGGGGTCGATATACTCACTACACCCCTGGATATATTCCTTAAGGGGTATAATTTCCAATATGGTGTCTTTGTTGGTGAGTTTATTAAGTTTTAGTGCCTTAGGGAGTCTGCAAACCTGAAATGGCACCTAAATAAAATCATAATAAAAATGAGACCCCAGTGTCCGGTAGGTGATCCTCCTATTCTGGGACTTGTGGTTGAGCCAAATAGTGCAACAGGGCCACATATGGGATATCTCTGAAAACAGCAAAAAATCCTTGAAGACAATACAAGGTGTAACAGTAACTCACCGCTCGCTCTGATTGTCTGCACCTGTTCATACCAGCATGAGTTGCACAGCTAGCTCCAAGCAGTAGCACGGACCTTCGGCTCTCGGCAAAGAGCCCTGAAATAGGGAAACATGAAGCAAAATAGTCGGACCAGCTTGCTAGTGCAAAAAATGCTGTATTTTATTATATCTTGCGTGCAGAGGGTACACTAGTATGCTTTAAAATCAACGCATTTTGGGCAACGCTTCATGCCCTTGTTCACGGTCTGTCACGATACTAGCGGATACAGCTGGAATCCAATGGCGAGGACTGGCTTCAGCACAGCGAAGGCAAATGCAGACTGGAGTAGGAGACAGTAGATATGGAGACTGGATCCAGTCGAGGTCAGCAGAAGCTAAGTAGTGATACGTAGGTTCGAGGTTTGCAGGGTAAACCGCAAGGTGAGGAACGAACAAGACCGCACGTTCCAGGCGAGAGGACTGCACGCAGGAGCTAAGCACAATACTCAAGCAATGAGCAACAGGCTTGAGGGGTTTATATATGCTGACAACAGGAAACAAGATGGCACCCAGCTGAGATACGATCCACCATCTTGACTGAGGGCAAACTTAAGTGCAAACACAGTAAAGAAGTTCCAAGTCATAGCAGGAGATTCCTGACATTACTCCCACCTCAACAGCGGCCCCTGGATGATACCTGACTCGGTCTCTCCGGATATCTTTGATGAAATTGTTTTATCAGTCTAGGAGCGTTGATGTTATTCATGGGTTCCCACGAATTTTCTTCGGGCCCATAACCTTGCCACTTAATGAGGTATTGTAGCCGGTTTCTGAAAATTCTTGAGTCTAGGATTTGCTCCACAACAAACTGTTCTTGTCCATCAATCTCCACTGCATCAGGAGGAGGAGAAATACGTCCCGGAAAGGGATTAGGCACAGCAGGCTTTAGCAGAGACACATGAAAAACAGGTTTGGATCTTCATAGATTGATGGGAGTTTAAGCCGAACACTACTGGACTGATTATCTTCATGATCTTATACGGCCCGACAAACTTCTGTCCCAGTTTTGGTGAAGGAACTCTAAGCTTCAAATTTCTGGTAGAGAGCGCCATACCTTATCCCCCACCTTAAAAGTTGGTGCTGGCCTACGACGTCTATCTGCCATCTTCTTGTAGTTTTCTTGAGCCCTCTCTAGTGTTTCATTTAGTAGTTGTAGATTTTGTTGCAATGCAGAGATCCTTTCCGCAGCGGCTGGAATATGTGGAACAGCAGGGAATTTAGGAAGAATATTTGGATGGTATCCCAAATTGGCAAAGAAGGGAGTCTGTTTGGTGGAGGCATTTTAGGAATTGTTGTACGAAAATTCAGCCACAGGAAGCAGATCAACCCAGTCATCTTGTAGGTGACAAATATAGCATCGCAGGTACTGTTCCAGGGTCTGATTTGTGCGTTCGGTCTGTCCATTAGATTGTGGGTGAAAGGCGATTGATAGACTTATGTCGATGCTGAGCAAAAACTCCGCCAAAATGTTGATGTAAATTGCACCCCACGATCCGAGATAACTTCGTCAGGAACTCCATGAAGGCGGAACACATTTCGAACTACGAGGTCAGCAGTGTCCTTAGCAGAGGGTAGACCGGTACATGGGATGAAATGTGCAGCCTTGGTGAGCTGGTCGACTACCACGAGAATGGTATTCTTCTCCTTAGAGGTAGGTAGATCTACGATAAAGTCCATGGATATAGAACCCCTCCAATCCCCTCCCCTCCAATCCCTCCCCTCCAATCCATCCTTAACTCTGCTGCCCGTCTTATCCACCTCTCTCCTCGCTACTCCTCTCCTCTCCCCTCTGCCAATCCCTTAAACTGGCTTCCCATTGCCCAGCGAATTCTTTTCCCAACTACTAACCATGACCTACAAGGCTCCCACGCCCTCCCCCCTCCAACATCTCTGCCCTAATTTCCAAATATCTCCCCCCACGCACTCTCCGCTCCTCACAGGACCTTCTCCTCTGCTCTCCCCTTAACAGCTCCTCACACAAACCGCCCTCCAAGATTCTCCCGTGCTTCACCCACACCCCTGGAACTCATGCCCCAACACATCAGACTCTCCTCCACTTTCACCAGCTTCAAAAGCAACCTGAAAAACCCATTTCTTCAGGCTTGCCTATAACCTTCACAAAACTTGTCACTACTTCTCCACAGACATGTCTGCCCCTCACCTCCTGTCTCTTCCCCCCCCCTTTGTAAAATTGTAAGCCCTCGCGGGTAGGGTCCTCTCTCCCTCTGTCGTGCCAATTGTCATTACCCTTATCACTGTACCGTTTGACTTATGTAATGTATGAAAACCCCCTCGAATGTACAGCGCCCTGGAATCAATGGCGCTTTAAAATAAATAATAATAATAATAATAATAACCCCAGGGGCGAGAGGGGACCGGCAATAGTCGTAACAAACCCATGGGTGAAGAACGTGGAGTTTTGCATCTAGCACAGATGTCACATGATGTTACATACTTTTTTACATCCTGTAGAGAATTAGGCCCCCAAAAAAGAATCGGGATAAAAATTCCTGGTCTTCTGTACTCCTTTGTGCCCGGGCAATCTTCGAATCATGGCTAGTCTCAGGATCTTCAGTCTTACGCTTTCAGGTATATATAACTGCTGCCCGTGGTTCCACATCTTGTTTCTAAGCACTAACTGTACATCATCAGGTGGTCGGGACAGTAAGGAGTCGGTCTTATAGGCCTCTCTTATCTCTTTAAGCAAGTCTTTATTATGGATTACCCCAACTACAGTAGACTCAGGAACAATTGTCTTAGGTGGAATAGTAGGAGTGGAATCATTGGAGAACATTCTTGGTAGAGCATCTGCCTTGCCATTTCGGGATCCGGGCCTGTACGAGATTACAAAGTTAAATTGATTGAGGAAAATACTCCAACGAGCTTGGCGAGGAGATAGACACTTGGCAGATCTATCGAACTCCAGATTACGGGGGTTTCAGTAAAACAATTATTTGCTGTGAGGTTCCTTGAAGATGATGTCTCCATTTTTTAAAAGGCTGCAACAAAGCAATAGTTCTTTATTCCCTACATCATAATTCTTCTCACCAGATGATAAACGTCGGGAGAAAAACGCACAAGGATGTAATAAACTCTTGTCTCCTGTTCTCTGAGATAGAATAGCCCCAATAGCACAGTCTGAAGCATCCACTTCCACAATGAAGGCGAGTTCTGGGTCAGGATGAACTAATACAGGGGCTGTAGTGAACTTGCACTTTAGAAGAGAGAAGGATTCTTGTGCTTGAGGAGACCAAACAAAAGCATTTTTCTTCTTAGTCAACTGTGTGATTGGAGAGATTATTTCAGAGAAGTTCTTGATGAAGCGTCTATAGAAGTTGGCAAAACCTATGAAACGTTAGACGTCTTTTATGTTTCTGGGGGTAGGCCAGTCTATTATTGCTTTGATCTTACTAGAGTCCATTTGTAAACCAAGAGGTGAAATTATATAACCAAGGAACTGGATCTTGGTCTGATGAAATTCACATTTTTCAATCTTGATGTAAAGTTGGTTTTCTCTTAGGCCTCTCCAGAACAAGCTTCACATGTCTCTGGTGTTTCGTCCCATTGAGTTGGAGAAAATCAGGATATCGTCCAGATAGATAACTATGAACTGGTCCAGAAGGTCTCTGAAGAAAGTCAAATTTAAAGAGATGTTGGAAGGTGGCGGGGGCATTACAAAGGGCCCAAAAAGGGATAAACAAATATTCAAAGTGTCCGTAACGTGACCTAAAGGCATCTTCCATTCATCTTTCCCGATCTGATTCGGACCAAGTTATAGGCACCTCAAAGATCTAATTTGGAAAATATCTTCGCATGTCGAACTCTCTCCAGTAGCTCAGGGATTAGTGGTAAGGATAACGTTTTTTTATGGTAATTTTTGTTAAGTTTCTCTGTAATCAATGCAAGGTCTTAGGGAACCGTCCTTCTTCTTAAAAAAGAATAATGGGAGCCCCCGCTGTGGGGGAAGATGGCGGATGAACCCCTTAGCCAGATTTTCTTCTACATAATCCTTGAGAAACTTTTTATTCAGGAACCTGCAAAGGGTAGATGTTTCCAAAAGGTATTAGGGCACCTGGGAGCAAGTCTATGGGGCAATCATAGGTCGGTGGTGGGGGAGCTGGTCTGCATTCTGTTTGCTGCAGATGTCCTGCAAATTCCCTGTATTCAGAGGTAAACTCTAATATTTTTGTTGTCTTGAGCTTTGGATCTTCAGGGCCTTGCTCAGAGTGAGCTAAGGAAAAGGACATCCCCCGTTGGGAATCTTATCTCCTTTGGTTTTTCCCAGTTGATAACTGGGTTTTGTGCTTGCAGCCAGGGTAGGCCCAGGATGACAGGGAAGTGGGGGAGAAGAGATCAAATAGAAAGACAAGACTTCACGATGATGGGATGTCATAATGATCTCGAGTGGTTCTGTCTCTTGGTCCACTGGCCCTGAGTTCAGTGGGGATCCATCTACAGTTTCCATTACCACAGGTGAGAGTCTCTTCTGAAATTTAACCCCATGCTTCTGAGCAAAGGACAGGTCCATGAAATTGCCACTTGCCCCCCGAGTCCCACCATAGCCGAGGTAAATTTCCCATTTTAGATTAACTAGGAACTTGATGGGAAGAGAGCAATGAGAGTCTTTGTTCCTTTCTTTTAACATGAGGCGCCACTGATGAGATGGAATGGACAACTGCTCTTTCAGATAACTCAGTTTCTGAAGCAATGGATTCTCCATCTGAGGAGTCAGGATCCATGATGGCTGCCACCAATCTTCGTGGACGGCTAGGACAGTTGATAAGGAAGTGGTCAGACTTTCCACAATAAAAGCAAAGACTCTCCCGGAGGCGGTGCTCCCTTCTTTCCGTGCTTTCCAAAGCTTTAATATGGGAAACGACTTGCATAGGCTCAATTCCTGACTCTCTGTGGGTCTTCCTTGAGGTTTCCTTTTGGTAAAGCCCAACAGGGACCGGCAGGGACTGCTTGGTTATCAAAATTTAGAGTAGCCCACCTCTCTTGTCGTCGTTCAGACAGTCGGGTATCGATTCGGATGCAGTGATTAATAAAGGCATCCAAACCTGAAGGGGCCTCTGCACGGGCGAGTTCATCTTTAACTGTGCTGCGTAGTCCTTTCCTAAAAAAAGACAATTTTGTTGCATCATTCCAGTTGGTGTCGACTGCCCACCTCTTGAACTCCATGGCATACTCGGCAACGGTTTGCCCTGGTGCAAGGATAGTATTGCAGCTTCAGCAGTAGCACCGCGGTTGGGGTCATCAAACAACTGACTCATGGCGTTTATGATCTCTTCCAGGTGATTCAGCCGGGCGTCTTGAGTTTCAATTAACGGACTAGCCCAGGCAATGGCTTTGTGTGTCAGCAGCATAATAATACACAGGACCTTCGATCTGTCGGTAGGAAATTGCGTAGGGTTTGCATCGAAGTATAGCCTACATTGATTGAGGAAGCCCCGGAATTTGTCACGATCTCCCCCGAATCTGAAAGGTGGCAATTTTGGGCTCATGACAGGCACCGTAGTGCATGGTACAGAAGCTTGGTTGTCCAGGTGGACTAATCCGGGTCGGATAATGCGTTTTACGGTCTCGCGTAGTTTCCTGAATGCCTGTCCATAAACTTTGGGTTTTTATGGCCTTCATAAGCGTTTACATTTTACTTTTAATGCTTGCATCTCGGTACGCAGTTAGTCATAGCAGTTCTGAAGCTGCTTGATGCGAATTTCCGGATTCCCAGTCCCAGGACTCCAGGCTTGGTATCCCCGTCACGATAATAGTGGATACAGCTTGAATCCAATGCGTGGACTGGCTTGAGCACGCGAAGGCAATTGCAGACTGGAGCAGGAGACAGTAGATATGAGACTGGATCCAGACGAGGTCAGGAGAAGCTCATAGTGATACGTAGGTATCGGAGGTTTTTCAGGGTAAACCGCAAGGTGAGGAACGAACAAGAAAGCAAGTTCCAGGCTAGAGGACTGCAAGCAGGAGCTAAGCACACTACTCAAGCAATGAGCAACAGGCTTGAGGGGTTTATATATGCTGACAACAGGAAACAGGAAACAAGATTGCACCCAGCTGAGACATGATCCACCATCTTGACTGAGGGCAAACTTAAGGGCAAACACAGTAAACAAGTTCCAAGTCATAGCAGGAGATTCCTGACACGGTCACATTTACACATGGTCTATGCCGTTTAAATAAGGGAAAGGGAGGTGCGAAAATTATGGGGCAGTGCCTTGTATGCATCACATCCCTTATATTTCCCATAATCAAACTGCCTTAAAAACATTTAAAATAACATATATGTAAAACACGCCTTCAGATTTTTACTTGACATTATATTTACATTTAATCACAGTACATTTGTTGTTATTCCCATTAATATTAAAAAGCTAGATCGTTTCTTTTACTCTGGCCCGACGGCTGTCTGGTCTCCAAAGGGATATATCCAGAATGCCTCGCGCAAGCACACTTGGCGCTGCCAATCCCCACCGCTAACCCGGTTTGGGTTTTCCCTTTTCTATTGAAAAAATGGGGAGGTTTCACAAGGGATGAGGGGTCTTTAACCAAAAAAGTTTTGCTGCCCCTGAGTGTTTTAGTACCCAAAATTTTTTTATGTTGTAAGATGTTTTATTTGAATTTGCGGGAAAACCCGCTACCCATGTAGGTTTTTTTTTACAGGTCGTACATTGTATAGCATATAAAAAGGGACCAGTTTTTGCAATTTAAGGGGACTATGGTTTTTATATTTTTTTTTTATATCCTCAAACATTTTTTCTTTTTTTGTATTTTTAAAAATTTTTTGCACCGTTTTTTTTCCCCCAGGCAAAGAAACCCTTGTTTGATTTAAAAAAATATTGAGTGATTGGTTTACTCCAAATTTTTTGGGGAAATGGGATGGGTTTTTGTTTTAAATTTTTCTTTGTTACCATAAATTTTCACCCTTTTTCAACTATTTTGCAATATTGGGTTCCCGTTTTAAAATATTAATTTTTTAAAAAAAAAAATTTTTTTTTCGGTTTCCCCAAACTCCCGACTAAAAAATGTTAGAAAAAAGTTATTCCTTTTTTTCCCTTTTTTTTTTTATGTGAATGTTCAGAGTTAATTTCTGTATCTTGGGTTTTTTCCCCTTTTATTTTTTTTTTTAGCTTGAATTTATTGTTTTTTGTGTAAACCCCTTTCTTTTAATTCTTTTATCATAAAATTTTACCTTGTTCTTCTTTTTTTTTGTTTCTGTGCATTTCTAAAAGCGGGCTTATTATAAATTTTCTGTGATGAAAAACCCCCGCCTAGTCCGCCGGGGCCCCCCTTGAAGGGGGCGCGGGCCGGCTTGGGGTTTTATCCCCGACGTTTGGGTTTCCCCCCCTAGGGGGAAACCCAAAAGGGCAGCCGATACGGGGCCAAGTTAACCCCTTTCAAAAACTGGCCAGGGAAGGAACCAACGCTGCACCTGTTCGCTCGTTTAGTTTAATAACCCCCCGGACCCGGTCCGGTTTCCGACTTATAGAGGGTCAAGGGAACCAACCCTTTGGTTTTGCTATTTACCCCATAGACCGAGAATTAGGCATGTGAGGCCGTTTTCAAACAGATAAATCAGATTTAAAAATTTTTAGTTTAATTAGCCTTGGAGGGGGCCAAAAAGATTTTAAAAAATACAAAATGGGAATTTTTAATATACAGGTAGGGACAGATGCAAATACAATTTTGGAATTTCAGACAAAAAACAGTTAAAAAAAGTCAAATTCCCCTTGTTGGTTTGGGTTTGGGGGGGCCCCGGGAAAATGGGGGGGCGATGTGGCCTGGCTGCTGCCCCTTTATGATGTTTTCTGGACCTGTCTCAGGTACCCCACCCCCCCCCTTGGATCAAAAAAGGAAAAGCCAGCCATGGGGTCCTGGCTTTTTTTCTGAAAGGGGGAGCCCACTTGAAACCCTACCCCACCCCTGGGAAAGGTCTTGAAATTTCCCCCCACTCAAGGGCATGCAGTTTCTGATAAAAAAACCAAAATTGGGAACCCAGAAAACCCGGGAGGGCATTGGGCACAGAACCCAGCCCGGGGGTGGTCCAAACCGAAAACCCTCTGGGCTTTCCCCGCGCCTGGGGTATCAAACAAAGCTTTTCCTATGGACCCCGTTTTGGCCCGGTTTTTGGATTCTCCCTCCCCAAGCGGGCCTGGGGAAAAAGGGGGGGAAAAATGGGGGCCGGGGCAGCGGGGAACTCCTTTTTTTGGATATGAACCCCGGGCCCTGCCCCCAGTTTGAGCGGATCGCCTATGGGAAACGATATAAAAAATCGGAGACGACCCCCATGGGGGTTTTTTGGAAAAAAAGTTTTTTGGAAACTTGGGCTTGGAGGAAGCATTTGTTCAGTGCTAATAAAAAACCCGGAGGATCCTTTGAGCTGTCCATGTATTCCCGCTTTGTCCAATTCCCATGGAGGGGCATCTTTTAATGGACCCTTGGGTTTTAAAATGTAAAATTTAGCTTGTCCTGTGGTGGGAAAACTGTGATCTGACGGGTTTTGGGTAAGGGGGGGGAAGGAACTTCGTGGGGGGTGCAATAGGGAATTCTTTCCCCCACAACCCCCCCCCTTTTTAGGGCGCTAGGGGGCAGCACCGGCCCCCCGGGGTCCACCAAAGGGACCAAGGGCCCCGCCCCTTTTGGGGGGGCAACCCATCGGCGTTGCCTGGGTCTGGCCCTTCCGGGGGGCGAAAAGCCGAAATTGTACTGCTGGAACGAAAGGCCAGGTAAAAAACCTCCATTGGTTCCGGGGGGAAACCCTGTGTAGCCAAAACCCAAAGGGTTTTTGGGGTTTTTTTTCTCCACAATGAAAAAACGCCCGTATAGATAGGGTGGGAGCCGCCGGGAGGGCCCAAAACCCATTGCCCGGCCCCTTTTTTTTTCCATGGGGGAAAAGGCCACTTCCCCGGGAGAAGCTTCCCGGGTCATTTTCATAACGGGATGTTCCCCGGGTTCCCCTTGTGTCCCCCGGGCTGAGAAATGCACGAGGCCAAAAAACACTGGCGTCGGTTGGGACTTAAAAATGCCCGGGGGGGAAGTCGGCGGCTGTAGTACGGGGGGGCTGGGACCCAAACGGCCTTGAGGGCCCTTGGGGAAAGGGCCCTTTGCCCGTCGTTTGTCCAATCGTCTGCGGAGGGAACCTTTCCTGGTTTAGGTCTGTCGGGGCTTTGTCAGGTAAATATAGTGTGGGAAAAAAACCTTTCCCATAGTACCCACGGTTTCCCCCAAAAAAGACATAACCCGGGTTCCCTTTGGTTCCCGGGGGTGGGCCAGGATGCGATGGCTTCCCAAATTTTCCCGGGGGTCTGGCTTCAAAAGGCCCCCCCCACTAAACCCGGGGCCCCCGGTTTTGTTGGGCCCCCACTCCCTGCCCAGCTGGGGTTCACTTTTTCCGGGGTTGAAAGGTTTAAGCCTGTGGCGGGATACGCCAACACCCGGGGGTTTTTTTCACGGATGGGGCACGACATACTCAATTTACCGACACCTTTCCGGGGGGTTTCCCCAAAATCTCCTTCCCAGGCCCCCCTTCACCAAACCAGGGGGCCCCCCGCAACGAAAGCCCATACAGGACTCGAAGGGAGCAAAAACCCCTTGGGTTTGGTTGGGGGGTTCCCGGTTTGCGAAATTTGCAGGTTTTGGGGGGGGGTACCGCTCCCCGTCGCGCCCGGGGGGGTCTACCCCAAAATCTTAAAACCCTCTGGGTTCAGGGTGCCCTTTTTAAACCCTTTTACACAGGCCCTTAGTTGGGGGGTGATTCGGGCTGGCCACCGATGTTGCACCTGTATCAGCCCTTTCACAGGACTCCATTGCTTTGGGGCATGAATGGGGGCCCCCTGTCATTTAGCATTTTTCCGGGGGGGAAAACCCAAATGAGAGAAAATTTTCAGTTTAAAGGGGGTGGCCCCCCTTGGGCGGCCCCCCCGAATGGACGACAAGGCTACTGCTTCCGGGGGACCGAAATGGCCCTAAATTTTACTTTCCCTCAGTATGAAGCGGGTTTTCCCGGGGCTGGGGGGGAATGGACAGCGGGCCAATTTAAACCCTAGCACCATTTCCCGAAAGGTTTTTCTTTGATAAAGGCCCGGGTACCCGTGGGGGGTCTGGGCAAATTTGGGATGGGGCCTTTCCCCCAACCCCTTTACAGGTGTCACACCCAACGGCAGTTGGCAAACCCATCCAGTCCCTTTTTTGGGGAGTTGAAAACGGGGGCCGCCTTTCCCTTTGGGCTTGGGGATCCCTAGGTGTCCGGGGCCCTCGGAATTCTTTCGAAACCCCAAAAAAACTCCGCGATGAAAAGGATAAGGGGACCCCAAACCGGGCCCGGGCCCTGGGCCAGCTTCCCGTGAAACCCCCTTCCCGGCCGTACGGGGGAAAAGCCGTCCTTGGGCCCAGACCACCCGCGCGGGGTTGGTCCAAAAAGGGGGGTGTGGCCTCTCCTTTAGAAACGTTCGGCTGTCGTCAGCCGCTAACGCTTTCCTGAAACTCTTTGATAGAGTGGCCCAAAAATGGATGGGTTGCCCCGTCTCTGTCCGGGGGGTTCCCGAGCCTATTCCTGGCCCTCCTACCCTGGCACTTATCTTTGGGCCGATGGGAGGGTACCTCCCGGGGACCCGAGGGGGCCCCCCTGGGTCCGGGCCCTCCCCCTGCGGCCCCGGGGCAGGGCCACGACCGCTGCAAACCCCCTGGTGGGGCTCCCTCCCCCCCGGCGTCTATATGTCGCCGTCTGCTTGGCTCACCTGGGGCCCCCCGACATCCGTTTGTGGGGAGACCCCGCCCTGTGGGCCCTTTTCCCGGGAGCCCTTTCCCCACTGGGATGCTCCCCCACCAAAAACTGTTTTGCCCCCTGTTTGCCCTGGCTTGGGGAGACCCTGCCCTGTGGGCCTTTTTCCCGGGGGCCCTTTCCTTTACCTGCATGCCCCCCACCCCAGCGGTCTTGCCCCCTGTTTTCCCCTCTGATGCCACACCCGGGACAACAAAAACCAGCAGGCTTGCCCGGACACATCCCGCTGCCCCATTGCCCTGCTGACCTTATCCCTTCCCCTGGATGGAGGGGAGAAAACACCTATCCCCCCCCTCCATACTCCCCTTTAGTAAAGCTATTAAAGGGCATTGTTTGCCAAAATTAACAGGGGGTTTGGTTTTAATATCACAAATTTTGGGGGGGGCAGACCTTGGGGGGTTAGGGGGGGCCCCAAAAGGGGTACCCCGCCCCCCCCCAAGTTGTCCCCCAAAAGGAAAAACTAGCCGGAAATGTTCGGGACACTCCAAACCCCCCGCATTCCCTGCCCCGGGACCCCCGTCCAAATACCCCTTGGGGCCCCTGGGTGCGCCGGCACAAAACCCCCCCAAAATTTGGGGGACAGCGCAAACCCCTTTGGGGTTTCATGTCCTTTGGGGGACCAAACCGCTCGGGCCGCCCCCCAGTTTATTCCCGCGCCGGTGGGCCAAGGTCCCCTGGGCAACCCGGGCCGGCTAAAGGTTTTTCTGGCTGGGAGGTTTTTCAAGGGGCCTTCCCACCCCCACCCACACAAAACATTGGGGGGGGGGCCCTTGGGAAAAAGGGGGCGGGGTTTGGGGCCCCCCCGGCGCTGGGGACATGGCCCGGCCCCCTTTAAAAAGTCCGGCTTTTTTGCAAAGGTTTACAGAGTCGGGGTTCCCCCCCGTTTTGGAAGATGGGCTGGGGGCCCCCGGGCTTAGGGGTAGGGACAATGGCCCGGGGCATCTTAAACCCCCCTCCGCTGGTGTGCTTTTTTTTTGGGGTCTGGTGCCCCATTGTTGGAAAAATCATCCCCCGGGGTTGCTGTGGCGGTGGCCCCCCCGCGGGGTTTTTTGGGTCACGAAGGGGGCTGCTGGAGGGCCCCTGGGCAGTTTCCCCAAAAAATGTCCCCTGGCGATGAGCTCCTTCAGCTGCTGGCGGTTTGGTGATCCTTTGCCCCGGGGGCCCCTGGGCGGTTTCTCTCTGGAGGGCCCGCATTGGTTTTAGGCCCCGCTGTCTTTAGGACCCCGGGTGCCCAAAAACCAGGCTTTTCCCGTACAAATTCCGGGAGTACTACCCGGGTCAGTGCCCCGCTTGATTCCTCCGTGGTCAGGGTGGACTCGCTGGGGAAAAGGGCCCGAGATCTCCAAACGCTTTACCTTGAGGAAAGAGGAGTCAAAAAACCGAAAACCCTGGTCCTCTAGGGGACTTGGTTTCTGGCGGAAATCTTTTCCCAAATTTCCAGCAGGGGAAATTGGGCCAGGTCTCCCCCTTTATCCAGGCAGGGAAAGTCCCCCGCCCTCAACTTTTGGGGCCTGGTTTTGGGGAGGCCCCTTATTTTGGGCCGGGGTGGATTGGCCTTTTTCCCCTGTAAACCCTGGGAATTTTGGTTTGGGCACGGTCCCCCCGAGTTTTCCCCCGGCCCCCTTTACACGTTTTGGGCAGTGCCCCTCTTTTCTGCTCGCGCGTTTGCAATGCCGCCCTCTTTTCTGCTTTGCGCGTTTGCAGCTGCTAGGAGGGCCTTGTAGGTTTTCGAGGTCTCCCGCCTTTAAGCTTAGCCCGGGCCTGTTGCAAAAAAAGGGTAGGTGAAAGTGGTGCCCAAAGGCGCCATCGCCCCTTTGGTGGAAATGGGCCCTTGAGGGGCCCGAGCCCGGGCCCCCCGACCTTTATAGTCACAGGGCTGGCCGGGGGCCCACTCCTCCTGGCTTTCTTTTTACCCACTGTTTCCCCCGGGGCCCACAGCCCTTTGCCCCTTTCCAAAGACAGGTTTCCCTTTCCCAAAAATGGGTACTTTTGGGACAAAAAACGCAACCTGAAAAGCCCCCCAAAAAATTTGATTTGCACTCCCGACTGGTTTGTGCTGAGTTTAAACTTAAGGGGCCCACAGCAAAACCCAAAAGCTGGAATCCTTAAATGTTTGGGAGTACAGAACGCGCCCCAAAAAAACACATTGTCTTGATCCCCCCGCTCTGAACCAAAATGTGATGGGAAAAGCCTAGTCCGGGCCCGGGCCCCTTGAGGGCCCCGGCCGGGCTTTGGGGTGTTTTTTCTCGACGGTTTCCCCTTGGGGGGGGCCCAAGGTCAGCCAGATTTTGTTCCCCTGTTAAACCCCTTGCCACACTGGCCCCAGGGAAAAAAGCAACGCGGCCAAAAGGGCGCTGTTTTGTTATTAAGGAAACCCGGGCCCGTTTTGACTTTTTTAGCGGGTCAGGAACCAAAAACCCCTTTGGGGACTATATTTTATGACGGGGGAAAATTGGCGTTTTGAGGCCCTTGATAAGACAGGGCTAACTCAGATTAAAGTTTATAGATTTAATTAGCCTTGGGGGGGGCACACCCGGAAAAGAAAAATATATTTCAAGATGGATAATTAAAAATAAAGGTAGGAGGGCAGATGAAATACAAATTTTGGATTACAGCAAAAAGGGGTTTTAAAAAAAGGTTTAAGTTACGTTGTTGCTTGGTTGGTGCGCCAGCATGGGGGGGGCAGATGTGGCCTGGTTGTGCGGGATGATGTTTCCCGGAAACCCGCTTCAGGTACCCCCCCCCCCCCCTTGGATCAAAACGGGAAGAAAACCGCCTGGCTCCCGGCTTTTAACTGCAAGGGGCAGCCCCCTTTGGGACCCCCTTTCCACCCCTGGGACGGGCTTGAAATTTCCCCCCACTCAGGTAAAGGTTTTGTTTCAAAAAAACCCAAAAAGGACTATAACGGAGGGAAATTTGGATAGAACCGAACCCGGGGGTAAACCCTTTCCCAACCCAATTTTTCTTTTCCCCGACGCCTGGATATCAAACAGGGTTATTTATGGAAACCTGTAGGCCCGGTTTGGATTTTCCGTTTCCCCCTGCGTTCCCGGAAAAGGGGAAATGGGCCGTGGTGCGGGGGAGCTCCCCTATTTTTCGTTTTGGGAAACCCCCCTTTCACCCGTTATGAGCGGTTTGCCCATGAAACGATATTGGGAAAAATCGGGCGACCCGACTGGGTTTGAAAGGATAAAAAAATTTTTAAGCTTGCCCCTTGGGGGAAGCCAAATTTTTTTCAGTGCTAATCAAATTACATGAGGATCCTTGGGGCGGGCCCTGTATCCGGTTTTGTCCACTTCCCATGGGGGCATCTTCAATTTGGCCCCCTTTTTAAATGTAAAAATTTGGGTTTTTCCTGTGGTGGGGAAAAATTTTTGATCTGGGTGTTAGATAAGGTTGGAGGAAAAAGGGGAAATGTCGTGGGGGATGCAATAAAGTGAAATTCTTTCCCCCTTCCCAAAAAGGTATTTAGGGTTTTTCGTTTTTGTGTGGAATGGCCCAAATGTAGTCTTAGGATAGTGTTTTCCACTGTTAGGTTTTCTATATAGGGGAGTGGTTTTCCTTTTGGGTTTTTATCACTCCCGTAAGGGCGGATAACCCAAAAAAGGGTATCTGATATGGGTCCTACAGGTAGTAAACGTAAATTTACGTTATTATTGTTGATGTAAAGAAACAAAGTCTGGGGATGGGGCGCTACCCTCTCGACCCCCAAACCCAAATTTAAAAGGTCATCGAAAGTACGCCCTTTCCAGGAGTAACATCGTGGGAAAAAGGATTTTTTTAATTTATTGATGGGTGGTGCTAACCCCCACGCCATAAACGGTTAGCCAAAAGGGAATTTTCCCCCCCATGATAAACTCAATACCTTATAGAGAATATAATAGGCCCGCAGAGTTTAACAGAAAAAAAAAGAATATGAAGAACAATTAAAATTATGATCAAAATTAAAAGAAAGAGGTTACACCAAAAAAAAACATTTAATCAAGCTAAAAGAAAAAAAACAAGGGAAAAAGCAAGATACAGTATTAACTCCAAAAAATTCCCCCCCAAAAAAGAAAAGAAAGAATAAAAGGGAAAAAAAAAGTTTTTTTTACCCCCTTTTAGTCAGGAGTTTGAAAAAAAAAAAAAAATATTTTTAAAAAAATATTTAAAATTTTTCGACAGGGTTTAATATTAGCAGAAATAGTTGAAGAAGGTGTAAATATGGTAGCAAAAAGAAATAAAACAATAGGAAATGCCATTTCCCCTAGTAAATTGAGCACAACCAATCACTCAGATACTTGGTTATCTACTAAGGGATTCTTTGCCTGTGACAAAAAATGGTGCAATATATGCAAATATACGATAAAAAAAGAAATGTTTGAGGATATAAATAACAAAAGATATAAAATACAGAGTCTCTTAAATTGCAACACTGATCACATTGTATATGCTATACAATGTACGACCTGTAATAAAACCTACATAGGTAGCAGTATTCGCAAATTCAAAATTAGAATCTCAGAACATCTTACAAGCATCAAAAAAGGTTGTACTACTCACTCAGGGGCAGCGAAACATTTTGTTGAAGAGCATGCATGCTCTGTTGAAAGCCTCACGTTATGCAATAGAGAAGGTAAACAAACCAGGTAGCGGTGGGGATTGGCAGCGCCAAGTGCGCTTGCGCGAGGCATTCTGGATATATGCCTTGGAGACCAGACAGCCGTCGAGCCTGAGTTACAGAAACGATCTAGCTTATATATATTAATGGGAATAACAACAAATGTACTGTGATTAAATGTGAATATAATGTCAAGTATAAATCTGAAGGCAGTGTTTTGCATATATGTTATTTTAAATGTTTTTAAGGCAGTTTGATTACGGGAAATATAAGGGATGTGACGTATACAAGGTGTCACGGTTCATGCCGCGGTCCCTGCCTTGGACCGTCGGCCTGTCCGTGCCTGCCGTGTCTCTGCTGGGGCTCCCTGTGCAGGGGTCCCAGCAGCCTGTGTTCTGCTATGTGCTTACCTGTCCTGTCCTGTTCTGTTGCTTCCTGGGGTCCTGTGTGTGCTCTGTTCCTCTTAGGGCGCGCGCGCGGCAGCTTCCTGTCTTTTATAGGTTACTTGTCTCTGTCTACTTCCTCTTTACCTCTGACCCCTGCCTATAAGAGGAAGTTCCTGCCTCTGCTCTGGGTCAGTTCATTGCAGTCTCTTGCTGTCTTCCATCTTGAGCTCCTGCCAGCATCTCAGGTCTGCTGTTGGAGACTTTAACTCCTGAGTTGCTGGTCCAGTTGCTGCTGCCCATCTGAGCTCCTGGCCATCTGTCTGTTGTCTCCGTTGTCTGCTGTATTCTGCTGTGTTCCTGTCCTGGATGTGCTCTCCTGTTCCCGATGTATCCTGCCGTGTTCCCTGGTCTGTACCTCCTGTGTTCCCGTCCAGTTCCTGCCGTATCCTGTGGTGTCATGTGTACGTTGATCCCTCCTGTATCCTGCTGTGTTCCTGAGTGCGTTCTACCTGCCCTGCTTATGTTCTCCTACGTTCCTGTGTTCCTGTCCTGCACCTCGGCTGTCACCGCAGGTAGCCACGCCAGGGGTAGTGACCTGGGGGTCCCGCAGCCAAATCCATCCCTCTTTGCGGCGGGCTCTGGTGAAGACCAGGGGCCCCTTAGACTCCACTCCCTGGCGTGGTCCTCCAGCTACCACCTCGCCTGCGGTGATCACAGAGGATCCACACCCGGATGTCGGCGGTCGGCGCCTCGGCATACGTCTGTCAGCGCCGCACCGTTACACAAGGCATTGCCCCATAATTTTCGTACCTCCCTTTTTCCCTTATTTAAACGGCATAGACTATGTGTAAATGTGACCGTGAACAAGGGCGTGAAGAGTTACCCGAAACGCGTTGTTTTAAAGCATACTAGTGTACCCTCTGCACGTAAGATATAAGAAAATACAGCATTGTTTGCACCAGCAAGCTGGTCCGACTATTTTGCTTCATGTTTCCCTATCTCTGAAAACAGCAGTATCTAGGGAATTGATGTTGTGTTTCATTTATCTGATCATATCCAACGTCTTTCAGTGAATAATGGATGAAAATTGAAAATCTGCAAAAAAAGGTAACATTTTTACATTTCACCTCCACCTTCACCTCCAAAAAAATCTATTTTACATATTTTCTCGAAAATGTGAAAAATGACTACTAAATTTCTAAGCCCCTTAATGTGGTAAAAAAATATAAAAAAATGTAAAAAGGATGCCAAACTACAGTGGACATATGGTAGATCAGACCTGGGCAAAAGGCGGCATCCGGCCCGCCTCCTGTCTCTGACCGGCCCGCCCGTCGGCCTGCCCGCTCGCCGCCCCGCCCGCCCGTTCAGAGTTGGAGGCGTGACCGGAACTACGTGACTTGTTGAGAGCAGGCATTTGCTGAGGGCTTGCGTGTAGCGCTCCGTGACCAGAGGCAGACTAAAGCCCATAGTGGCGCTTGTGTGTGGTGCTCCGACCAGAGTCAGACTAAAGCCCGTAGTGGCGCTTGTGTGGGGTGCTCCGTGACCAGAGTCAGACTAAAGCCCGTAGTGGCGCTTGTGTGGGGTGCTCCGTGACCAGAGGCAGACTAAAGCCCGTAGTGGCGCTTGTGTGGGGTGCTCCGTGACCAGAGGCAGACTAAAGCCCGTAGTGGCGCCTGTAATAGCGAGTGGTACCTTCTCCCACCTCTGGCAGCAGCGTGCCGTCATTACAGGGCCGCGAGACACTGCAGCTGTAGCACTATCTGCAGAAGACTGAGAGCTGTAGTACAGGCAGCACGTTCAGAGACAGGCAGCAGTCCTGAAATTAGTGACAGGCAGCACATCCAGAGACAGGCAGCAGTCCAGAAATTAGTGACAGGCAGCAGTCCAGAAATTAATGACAGGCAGCACGTCCAGAAATTAATGACAGGCAGCACGTCCAGAAATTGTTGACAGGCAGCACGTCCAGAAATTGCTGACAGGCAGCACGTCCAGAAATTGCTGACAGGCAGCACGTCCAGAAATTGCTGACAGGCAGCACGTTCAAATAAACCGGTGAAAGATAGCAGTCCAGAAATTGACAGGCAGCACGTCCAGAAATTGTTGACAGGCAGCTCGTCCAAATAAACCGGTGACAGATAGCAGTCCAGAAATTGACAGGCAGCACGTCCAGAAATTGTTGACAGGCAGCACGTCCAAATAAACCTGTGAAAGATAGCAGTCCAGAAATTGGTGACAAAGCAGAAGTCCAAATAAACCGGTGACAGGTAGCAGTCCAGAAATTTTTGTCATGCAGCAAGTCCAAATAAACCGGTGAAAGATAGCAGTCCAGAAATTGTTGACAGGCAGCACGTCCAGAAATTGTTGACAGGCAGCACGTCCAAATAAACCGGTGAAAGATAGCAGTCCAGAAATTGGTGCCAAGCAGAAGTCCAAATAAACCGGTGACAGACAGCAGTCCAGAAATTGGTGACAGGCAGCACCCCAATTAAACCAGTGACAGACAGCAGTCCAGAAATTGGTGACAGGCAGCAGCCCAAATAAACTGGTGACAGACAGCAGTCGAGAAATTGGTGACTAAGCAGAAGTCCAAATAAACCAGTGACAGACAGCAGTCCAGAAATTGGTGACAGGCAGCACCCCAAATAAACCAGTGACAGACAGCAGTCCAGAAATTGGTGACAGGCAGCACGTCCAAATAAACCAGTGACAGACTGCACGACCAGAAATTGGTGACAAGCAGAAGTCCAAATAAACCAGTGACAGACAGCAGTCCAGAAATTGGTGACAGGCAGCACCCCAAATAAACCAGTGAAAGACAGCACAACCAGAAATTGGTGACAAACAGTCCAAATGTCGACTAATGTTAAAAAAAGAAAGATTGATGCAGAATGCAGGGTTTTTAACAAGGAATGGACTTCTAAATATTTATTTACTGGAGCCAATGGTAAAGCTGTGTGCTTAGTTTGTGGAGAGCAGATAGCTGTGTTTAAAGATTACAATTTGAATCGCCATTATGAGACTAAACACGCAGAGAAATACAAGAACTTGACGGAGGCAGAGCGGGCACGGGTATCTGAAGATTTGCTGGCAAAACTTCAAAGGCAGCAAGGATTTTTTACAAAGCTTCACTCATCCAGGGATGCAGCCGTCAGGACAAGCTTTGTAATAACCCACAAAATTGCAAAAAACAGTAAGCCATTCTCTGATGGGGAGTTTGTCAAAGAATGTTTGGTGGACTCTGCAGCGCTAATTTGTCCTGAGAAAAAAAGAAGCATTTTCAAATGTGCCCCTCTCCAGGCGAACTGTAACAAGACGGGTTGAAGACATTGCTGGGAATTTGGAGCTTCAGCTGCAAAACAAAGTGGATCATTTTATTTTTTTTTCCCTGGCTCTGGACGAGAGCTGTGATGTCCGTGATACAGCCCAATTACTTATCTTTGTACGTGGAATAACGAAAAACTTTGAGATGATTGAGGAGATGGCAGCTATGCGATCAATGAAAGGTACCACGACAGGGAGTGATTTGTTCACCGAAGTAAATGCATCCATGGACAAACTGGGACTAAAATGGAACAAATTAGTAAGTGTTACAACCGATGGCTGTCCAAATCTGACAGGGAAAAATGTCGGACTTTTGAAGCGGATGCAAGATAAAGTGACTGAAATAAACCCAGAAAAGAAATTGATATTTTTGCATTGCATTATTCACCAGGAAGTACTGTGCAAGTCGGTGCTAAAAATCAGCCATGTTGTTGATGTTGTAACTAAGATGGTTAATTTCATCAGGGCAAGAGCATTGAATCACAGACAATTTGTTGCACTGTTGGAGGAGCATGAAAGTGAACATAGTGACATAGGCTACCATACAGCTGTGAGATGGCTCAGTCTTGGAAAAGTGCTTAAAAGAGTATGGGACCTGAGAGCTCAGATTCAGGAGTTTTATGAGACAAAAGGCAAATACATCCCAGAGTTCTCAGACACGCACTGGATGGCAGATCTGGCCTTTGCTGTTGATGTGACTACACTAATGAACGAACTAAATACCAAGCTGCAAGCCAAAGGCCTCTTTGCACATGAAATGTTCAGCTTGGTGACAGCTTTCATGAGAAAGTTGAATTTTCTTTCTAGCCAATTGAAGGGCCAAATTATAACATGCCAACACTGAAAGAAGTCACACCATCAGCTGATCACCTTGACAAGTATTCATCCATGTTTGCGGCACTACATGATGAATTTTCCAGAAGATTTGAAGACTTCAAAGCAGTTGAGAGTGAAATGCACATGATTTCTTCTCCCTTTACATGCAGTGTGGATAATGCACCAAGTGATGTCCAGCTTGAACTCATTGATCTGCAGTTTGACAATCTACTGGCGGAGCCTTTTTAATCAGTATCACTGCTGGAGTTTTATTCTTCTCTCAAAGAGGAAAACTTTCCACGCAGTAGGAGGCATGCTCAGAGAATGTTAGTTCTCTTTGGATCTACCTATGTATGTGAACAAACATTCTCAGTGATGAAGTTCAACAAATCCAGATACAGATCCTCTCTCAGTGATGATCACTTGTGCGCTGTCCTTCGCATATCCACCTCAGATATTCAACCGGACTTCAATGCACTTGTTCAGGCCCAAAACAGGCTAGATTTCTCTCATTGAATATTTTCATGTTCTTGTAATGTTTCATTTACCATTCTTTATTAAGTTAAAGGCATGCCGGTCTTTGAAAACCTTGCTATTTTAGGTCAATATGTGATGTTAGTTTATTAAACACTATAAAAGTTGAAAATTTTCTAACGTGAATAATCACAAGTTCATTAAAGTTCATAATTTCATCATTAAAGAGTGATGTTTCCTCCATATTTTCATTTCATTGTATTGTTTACCTTACTGCTTGTTTATGAAAGGATAGTATATATATAGTATATATACAGTATTGGGTAAAACTGAGTTAACTATATTAGTCCGGCCCTCTAAAACCATCCGAATTTCTCATGCAGCCCCTTGGGAAAATTAATTGCCCACCCCTGTGGTAGATGCTAGTTATTCTACTCAAAATAGTTTATAACTGTCTTACACACAGAAATTTTTGAACTTTGAAAATGGCAAATTTTTCCAAAATTACACAATATTTTGATATTTTTCACAAATAAAGGATTGTATGGACCACAATTTCTAACTAACTTGAAGCATTAGGTGTCATGAGAAAACAGTCTCTGAATCACATGGATAGGTAAAATTGTCAAAAAGTTATGCTCACATAAAGTGACACATGTCAGATTTTAAAAAAGCCAAAACTGGCTCCGGCGGTAAGGAGTTAATTTACCCAATAGACGCTTATGAGGGGACAGTCTGGAAACACATTATCCACAGCCGCCCCACTATTTAGACTTCTACTCACCTCTTCATAAAAACAGATCAGGTTGGTCTGATAACTTCTGTCCTTAGTAAAACCATGCTGGCAATGACTTAAACTTAAACTAATCCCCCATAAAGTACAACTTGTCCCGAATAAAATGAGGCCTCATCCAAATGCGTCATTGAAAAAATAAAAAAGTTACAACTGTTTAAACGCAAGGAGGCAAAAACTAAAAAAATGTTCTGGTCATTAACTACTTTTCAGGCCTGGGGTTTAAGGGGTTAAGAACTCTTGGGTGTGAGCCATCTGGGCCTGGAGCCTTGTTCACATTCAGTTTACATAACTTGTCTTGGACCATTTCTACACTCAGCCAATTTATTATATCAGTTGGTGTATTAACAGCACTGGCACCGCCTATCTCCACACTGGGCCTGTCACCATGAGCTTTAGCACCGCCCCTATCAGTACTGGCACCACCTATCTCCGCACTGGGTCTTCCACCATCACCTCTAGCACCGCCCCTATCAGTACTGGCACCGCCTATCTCCGCACTGGGTCTTCCACCATCACCTCTAGCACCGCCCCTATCAGTACTGGCACCACCTATCTCCGCACTGGGTTCTCCACCATCACCTCTAGCACCGCCCCTATCAGTACGGGGGGAAGCCTATCCCCGCACTGGGTCTTCCACCACACCTCTGCCCCGCCCTATCGTACTGGCACCCCTTTCCGCACTGGGTTCCCCCAAAAACCCCCCTCTAGCCCGCCCCTATCAGTACTGGCCCACCTTCTCTGCATGGGTTTCCACCATCACCTCTAGCACCGCCCCTATCAGTACTGGCACCACCTATCTCCGCACTGGGTCCGCGCTACCATCAGCTATAGCACCGCCCCTATCAGTATGGCCCCGCCCTTTCCCCCCCACTGGGTCCTCACCATCAGCTCTACACCCCCCCCCTATCAGTACGGGGCACCACCTATCTCCGACGGGTTTTCCCAAACCATACCTTAGCCGCCCCTATCGTACTGGCCCCCCCTTTCCCCCCATGGGTCCTAACCTCCCACTTAGCACCCCCCTACGTACTGGCACCCATCCCCATGGGCCCCTCCCATCAGCTCTAGCACCGCCCTAAGACTGGCCCCCCGCCCAAATCTCCCCCCCTTCCACACCATCAGCTCTAGCCCCCCCCTATCGTACTTTCCCCCCGGAGCGGGCTTTTTTTGCAGGGAAGTACAAAATGGGCCGGATGTATGAAATGAGCTGAAATTTTTCTTTTTTCAAAAAAAATTAATGCTGTCCCCCAGTCTGAAATGATACGATGGGCCCAAAAACAACTGCCCCGTCCGAACCCCTGGGCTTTTGTCTGCGCCTTTTTTTTGGGGGGCCACATTCACAAGTTTAGACAATTTATGAATGTTCTGACAGGAGTGTACAAACTGGTGAAAAAATCGCGGCCATCTTCATTGTGGGAGGTTCGGTGTCCGTGGTACTTACCATGCGCCCATTTATGTAAAACCGGGCGATCTTTCCTATTAAGATGAATGCTGCCGAACCTAAAGAAGCGGGTGTTTAGTTGAGCAGTTTTAATTTCCTCTGGGCCAAATTTTAGGAATTGGGGGGGGGGGGTTTTTCCGCCTCGCTGGTGCTTTCTTGCTGCTTCCCGCCCTCGTAAGTAGTGTTGGTTGGGGCAACAGGGATTCTGGAAGTGCAAAAAGTAACGGAAAGGGGAACAGTGATACTAGGGGCCCCCATTGCTTGACTGATGAATATAAGGGGGGATATGGAGACAGCTTCATCCTGCTCTCTTACCCCCTGCTGACCCCCCCCCTCATGTCACTGACCGCCTCACGGCCTTACCACCACTGCTGACCCCCCGGCCCCCTCATGTGACTGATACATGGTGGTGCATCATCGCGGTCCCTTTATCCCCGCTGCCCCACCCCCCCATGGGACTGATCACATGGGGGTGACTCATCGTCTCCCTTTCCGGTGTACAAACAGGGGCCCGGCGGGTTTTTGGTCTCGTGTTGTCAATTTCCCCCGGGTTCCAGGGGGGTGAGGTTAATGGGAGGTCTGTGTGGCCGTTTTGCAGCAGTCTGTGGTGCGGGTAACGTGTCCGTCCAGCGTCCCTCCCCCCCTGATATCAGACACGTTGTCATGGAGACCCTCCGTCCCTGCCCCGGGGCTTTAACCCCTTCCCTCCTTGTGCGGGGCGGGGGAGGGAGGTGCTCCTCATGGAGGGCGGTTATTTATGGTGTGGGGGTAATGGCTGCTGTGCGGGGGAGGGTGGGGCTTGTTTGTATTTCATTCGTTATATAGCGCTGTTTATTCCGTTGCGTGTACAGACTTGTCATGAGTCTCGTTTCTCCCTGTTGGGGCTCACAGCCCAAATTCCAGAAAACCCGTGAGAAAATTTTTGGAGTGAGGGGAAAATCAGAGAAATGGAGGGGAAAACCCCCACAAAAAGGAGAAACATACAAACTCCGTAGTGTTGTACCGAAGAGGGGGTTTTTGTTTCAGTTAGGCCCCCATGTTATAATTGAAAGGTGACTACAGGTTGCTATGGCAACCAGAGCTGTAAGGGGTTTTTCACTGGCTTATTGGGGGGGGTTTTCCTGGGGGAAAAGTGGGTCTCATTTCCTTCCTACGTTCCCCTTCTTTTATGAACCCTCGCGCCCCGCCCAGCTTTGGCGGACCAAGAACCATCTGGTCGCTCTTGTATCTTCTCCTCTATGAGTGGACCGTGTGACCTTTCAAACTGGTTGTGTCCATATGGATTGATGTGCTCCCATCAGAAAGAGCAGATAATTTTTCCCCTTCCCCCTACCACTACTGGTGGAGCTTGTCCCCGTACCCATGGAAATTTGCTGGGAGAAGCTACTTTTTTTATCCCCTTTACAGCTAAAATCCCCGCTGTTAAATCCTTTAGCTGCTTTGGCTGAATGTATGGGAAAAAGTATGCGCAACCCTTTTCCCCCGATTTTGGATCCGGGTTGTTGAGTGGTAGCAAAAGGCTGT
>JAODAL010029291.1:0-51849 GCA_025379985.1 Phyllomedusa bahiana
AATTCTTGTGAAGCAACCCAAAGCTTTGTTCATCAAATTGTCACCCTTACATAAGTCCCATCCATATATGTGTCAGCAGAGGGTAGCTGTTCCTGACAAATTTTCAAAAACCACAAACACAAAATTATCTGACATAAATTTTTAAAGGTAGCTTTTAGCTTTGACGCAGTTGTTTTTTTTACAGAAATTTTATTTCTGGTTTATCTTGTAGATTTTTTTTTAACAAGATTCTTAATTTTAACTTTGCACTAGAAGTCAGATTTTTTTGTGAACTGCAAAATCAAGAGTTTGTTTTCTGTTGGATTATAAATAAGTCATGACACAGTATGTGTTAATGCTATTTATATTCTGTATTTTTTCACGGAAATCTCATGTTTCTCAGCACCATTTGCCTAAAAAATTTGTGACAAATTCAGATCAGTAAAAATTTGGTAAAATGTGTGCATTCCTTGTCTTCAGCAATTGCACAACAACAGCGCCAAGGCTTCTATAAGAATGGTATGTATATAATATATATAAATATTATATTAAATATATATAATGCAAAATGTTGGATCTACTCTAGAGCCTTTGTCAGGCATGCTGACAGATCAGAATTTGCCATTTAGGCATAGGCATATGAACAGTAAAGCAAACATTGATCATTAAGATACTTTTAATTAATAACAATAGTAAATAATTGTATTAAAAGAGAACCCCCCAGCACTTCTACCAGGTGAATTTTAAAGAAAAATGGTGCATTCTCACATACCGGTTTTTGATCTGTCGAAAAAAAAAATAAACGCACCATTTTCTTTAAAAAATTCACTGGAAGAAGTGCCATTTTCTTTCATCGATATTTTGAATTGGATGGATTTTTTTCCCAAACGCTTAATTTTCGCTGGCACCCCAACTACATTTTTCTAAAGAAAGCTGCGGTTGTTTCTTGGGATAGTACGTATATTGAATAGTAAAATACTCTGTACATGAACAATATAATAATACTGGTGTATATACGTATAGCACACCAAACACATAAATGTTACAATGTGAAGAAGTTTATATATATATATATATATATATATATATATTTATATTTATATATATATATATATAAATATCTTATTACAGAATAATATTAAAAAAGTTAAACATATTTATGAGTGAAATCAAGTAGAAAGCACCTAATAATCCTGAAATAATAGACTTTAGGCTTAACGGTGTATAAAAGGTGATTTAATAATAGAAATGGTTTCTAAATAAGAAAAATCCACACCCAAGAATTCCCCATCCTGTACTTTATGGCAGTGAACATCAAAATAGTATTTTATGTTTTTAATGCATTGGAGAAGGCTATTGACGGGCTACCACAATATTAATCTGTTTGTCTTTTACCTTGTATCTGGGCCCATGGAGTAGTTAGAGACATGTACTAGTATATATGAAACATGTTTGCCATTCTACTTGACACAGCAGAAAATCCTCACCGCCACATGGTTTTGTTGCTTCAGTGATTATATTTCTTTGTTTTCTATGAATTTTTGTGGCAATAGAAGTATTAGTGCTATGAGTTATCTGGCCCTTTTCTGTCTCTGAAAAATTTACACAAGCATACCACAAATTTGCAATATACTCTACAGACATGTGTGTTTATTTCTCCTTTTATAAATTCATTTATCCTTAGCAATCATTCTATTTTCATTTTTTTCTTGTCAATGCAGGATACCGGCTGAAAAGAATATTTTAAACATGACACCAAAGTGTATTTGATATAGTCATAGAATTTAGCTATAAGTATATTTTTACTTCATGGTGGCCTTAAAGACACGAAATCAAGGTTGTTAAAGGTGTTTTGGCTGAAGTAAAATTGATGTGGGAAGCATACAAGTTAAATTATAAACATTTTCACCTTTCATCATTATTAAAAAAAGCTCTACCATTTTTGATTTTGCTGCTCCCTTTGTGATCCATAAAAAAATCTTTAATGTTTGACTCCTGCAGGGATTTGAATGGAGGATTCCTATGTTAGAAGGCAGAATCTCTAACCACTGAGCTACTTTGTAATCGCTCAGTGCTCCTTACAAAAACAGACCATTCTTTGACTAGAGTTAGCACACTGTGGAGAGAGGCATTGTGATGTCAGCCTGCTGAGTCACATGACATGCAATTCAAACAAATTATACATGCCCCCTTTTGAGCACACTGAAATCTGAAGCTGGATAAATTAGGTATGAAATGAGTTTGTGGCAAAACCCCTTTAAGGTCTAGAAGGAAAATTAGAAACCAAGGATGGCAAGTAACCAGAGGAAAGGACTCAAAAAACAATAAAAAAATCTAGTGACAAACACTGGTGAGATTTTGGTGATATAAAGTGGTTGCCTAAGAATGTACCCAAAAAATAAAATAAAGAGAAAAATGTCCTAAAAGAAGCTTCCAAACTCTTAGGTAGATCAGTAGGTATGGCACTGCTGAGGCTAGTGATTGTCAGCAGCTGTCACATGCCTTTAAGGCACATCATCAGCAAGGGGACTCAAGAGTGGTATTCGTCTTTTTCCATTTTAAGATATTTGCTTCTTCCTTTATTTTCTTGAACAATCCCTTTAATGAATATTAAGGTAGGTTGTCTATAACTTAAGTGGAAGCACAAATATCAGGGACCTCGTAGACCCAGGATCCTGCCAAAACCATCAAAGGAAAGACCTCTAAAGGTAATACAATTAAGGCATTCATTAAAGAGGTACTCCTGACATGTTTATCATGTCTTAGTAAATCCTTGTGTTTTCCCGTGAATAACAATTCTGGAGCATCTTCTCCTAACATTAAAGCTGTGCTGTTCCTTCTGTTATTTCTTCTAGTATGTATTAGTTCATTTTCAAACACAATCAATATCAGCAGCAAAAGTACTAGCACTAAAAAAAAATCAAAACTATAGGAATTTTTGGAAAAAGCATTTCTGCTACTTTGAATACTTGAAAAATTTGAGGTTCTTACTGTACTTTTCGATCGAAACTGTAATAAGCCCACTGGGTAATCTAAAAGGCGCCCATTGCAACCAATCAGAGCGCCCTTAATTTCATATAGTGCTCTGGAAAAATGAAAAGGGGGGCCCCTGATTTTGGGGGGCTATGGGCAACAAGGTGAATTTTAGACCTAACAGTTTTCATAAAATGTGTCCTTAGTTTTGGGCATTTTTTTTTTCAATTTGTGCATTCTTTGGTATTTTCCAAGTACTAAAGAAATTACTCATTCTTTTTAAATTACTTGTGCAGATGTTTGACTACTGACACATACAACTGACCAGATAAATCCAAGTTATAAAATCTTCATGCCATGTTTTAATTACTAATTATTTTTAAAATATTTTATTCCTAAGTATAGGACCATAAATTCTAGATGGGTTAACAAGTAAATCCATGCTCCAGAAGAGTATCTGGTACCAAAATCATAGAACCGATTGCCCCTCCATCCACCAGAAACATGTACTGGTTCTTAAAGGGGTTGTCTCAATAAAAGGATTGCTTTTTTTTAATAAAGATCTTGCAAAAACAAGTTATTTGCATATGTGTCCATAACGTATCCTACCTATTCTAGATACCTGTCTTATGGCTGCATCAGTCCTCAGTCACTAAAATACAGACCCGGCTTCTACTGCAGCCTAGTGGAAGCCCTAAATATCCCTGATTCAAATTGAAACCAAGAAACAGACTGAGGTAAGTAATCATGTAGTGGAAACCCTTTAAGGGTTAAATGGCTCTGGCATGCATACTTCTAAAGTGCAGGGAGGTTGCCGTATTCACTTCTATTATCCTAAGCAGTGAACGCAGGGAAGAAGTGACATGTCATTTCTTTCATCCGCTGCTCATCACACGTCGGGGAAGACGGAGGTAATTTATAGCTCTCTATGAGAGCTATGAGTTACCTTAGTTACAGGCTGTATTTTGGGGCATATTGCAGCGCAATTTTGTCCCCAAATATGGTGTAAAGACATCTTGTGAACATAGCCTAAGGCTATTCTGTTTATAACTAAGATTGGATGCAATTTTTCACCGACACACCAGTCCTCCAGTTTTCTTCCACGAGTTCCTCCACAACAGCATCGGTCATTGCCATGGTCCATAGTTTGGCAGAATCTGGTTTGTTATGATCCTTCTGTGATCATATACTCCTATTAATATTTCTTCCAAAAAAAGAACTATAAACACAAGTTATGCCAGTCACATAATATTTGTTTATATATGCTTTAGAAAATGAGACTATTACATGGGCTAAACACAAAATAAAATTGGCCACTTTGGGCTAGTCATGGCATCAGGACAAAGCTGGGGGAAGCGAGTCAATTACAGTTCCCTCCCTCCCCTTTAGTAAGTTCAAAATGACTTAACAATTCACATATGAAACTCCATCTGTCAGGTGGTTTATGCTACTCTGAGAGCAGATCTATCTATCTGACAGGGAGAGAGAAACTGAGCTCTGTAATATGTAGGTTTATGTGATTTGATACTGAAGTTCTGAGGAAAAACCCAACTAAATCTCAAAAGTTAAAATACAATAATTGACAGTCTGCTTCTTACTCACACTGATACAGAAAAAGCTGTCACTGTATTGGGCGATTAAAGCAGGGGTTTTCACTAAACTACTAAAGGGGTCCTATGAAAATTTTTTTCTCTTTTTTCTCCCAAACTCCTGCTCTAAATCAGAAAAGTAAATCAATAAGTCAAAGAGCTCAGCTTTTTTTTCCCCCTTGCCCGAAGCATAAATCACCCGATGGGGTTTTTTTTAAAACACAAAAAAACTGTATTTTTGCCAACCCTTTTTTTTACTTGTACTCTCTGATACTCCTTCTATGTATTGTAAAGGCCCCCGAAGGGCAAAAGGGGGTAAACGGGTTTTTCATAGGCCCCCCCAATTTCTCGCTCAGGGGATGGCGAAGTAATTTCAGGTCAAACCCAAGGGCCTTTCCTCGGTGGGGTAGAAGCCGGCACTTAGTTTGTGTCAGCTTTCAGTAGGCGGGTTGGGCCCCTTTTTTTAACAAATTTAAACTGGGGGAAAAAACAGCTTAGTCCGGGTCCGGGTTTTTCCGGGAGCCGTCAAAGAGTTGGGTTTGGGGGGCCCGCTTTCCCCCATTTTCCTGGCCAAAGGGTTTTGTTTTGGGTGTATAAGTCAGCCCAGTCAGCTTACTGGGGGGGGTGTCTGCAGTTACAGGGCCAGGAAGCTGGGCCTGAGAGGCTACACCACAACTCCAAACTACAAACGGTAGTAAAAAGGAATTTTCTTTTTGTTTATTTTTTGCCCCTTTGGGGGCGAAACAGGATCCAAATTTTGGGATATTTTTTTTTATTGACGTACATTTTTTGGTCCCCCCCCCCCCCCGCCCCCCCCCCCCCCCCCCGCACAAAAAAACGCTTGGGGCAAGAACCGTGCTTTTTGCTACAAAAGGGTTTTCTTTGTCTCCATTTGCCCCCGGGGGCTTTGCTGGTTAAACCCCCCGAGCTTAAACCCCCCTTTTTAAATTTTGGTTTGGGGGAAGCGGGCCAAAAGTTTAAAAAAGAAATGTACTTTTTTTGGAAAACTTGCACCTGTTTAACATGGGAGGGTTTCTGAAAACCCATGTCCTGGGGAAAACGGCCCCCATTTTCAAAACCCCCAGAGGGGAGCATGGAGGAAAAATAATAAAACACTGGGGCAAGTCAAACCCACCTGCAACAACCTTTACGCAAAAGCAAAAAACGAACCCCACATCAACGACGGGGTGCATGATAAAAAACCCATAAAGGCCCCGCAAAGTGAAACAAAAACCCTTTTTTGGCGGGAGGGTTTACCAAGAAACGGCTAAGGAGCACAACAAAATTTAATCAGTTTTCTTTCAACAGCAAAACAAGCTTTTGGGCAAAAAGACAAGGGGGGGGCCCCAGGGGCTGCAGGTGGCAGCCCGAAAAGCTCCTACAAAAGGGGGGAAAATTTACGGCAGAGGATGGGCGGGCGAGGCCCATCTGTTCACGTTCGAAAGGAAAACGCTGAGAGGGGAACAACTACCCCAAGAAAACCCGTGGGGGGGGCTTTCTAAAACCCTTTTTTGACGGGAAAAAAACCCAAAAGGGGTACTTTTATTTACAGGTCCAGGATGCCAAAATCATACCAAACTCCAGGAGATATCCTCTGCCGGGTCGGGAGTAACCTTGGGTGTTCGGGCACAAACGTGTGGGACTTTCCCGGGAGTACAAACCCCCAACAAAAACCTGGCCCCGGTCACAGATGTTTTCGACCTGTTTCCCCTCTTACAACAAGTGGCTGCACCGGAAGGGGCTAAGTTTCCCCCACAGATCCTCGAACGGGTGGTGTTGGGGACCGCTTCGTACATGCCCGCCCTTTTGAAGGGGTTTAACGCTGCCTTAAAAGGGTAAAAACCATCCCAAAAAACGTTGGGTGGGAAATGGGGTCCCGGGGGCTTTTTTAAAAAAACCCCCCACAAGGGTTTTCCCACAGGACTTTCATGCCCCCCGGGAACCAGAGAAGAAACCCCGCTGGTAAGACTGTTCCTATTTTTTAGGGGGGCGAGACCCGTTTGGCAAAAGGGGGGGGGCACGCTGTTTAGAGCGCACCGGTAAAGGGAATTTCCCAAGGTCCCAAAAAGGACTTTACACTTAGGCCTCATGGCCATGAGTCCCGCGGCGCTGCCCGGGGCCCGGGACATTGGGTGCTAACTGCCCCCTCCAAAATGAGCCCCTGGATTGGGGACTTGGGAAAGGGGCGTCGTATTAAAGCCAGGCCTTTCGTATGCCCCCAAAGGGGCAAAACGGGTGACCCGGGGGAAAAGTTTCCCTTTAGAAGGGGGAGGGGGCATTTTCCCGTAACGGCTCTCATGACTCGGGGGGGTCCCAGTGCTTTTAGTCCCCCAAAACCCGTCCCGGGAAACCCGCAGCCAAAAATCCCCGACCCCCTGCTTTGGGGGTCATATGTAATTTTATCGGGACATTAAGCATCCCCCCGGGCCCTTTGTCACGGTGGAGACTCCCTGTGGGTCCGGACCAGGGAAATGGGTGTAGTGCAAGGACCTTTCGTACCAAATTATTGTGGGAGGGATTTTCCCCTTGTTTTGGAAAAATGTTGGGGAAAAAAACAGAGCAAAAGGGTTTTGTTAAAACACGAAAAACGTTAATGTTGTAACCCCCGGGCCCCTCCCAAGTTTGCCCCCCCGAAAATTGGGGGATTTTCCCCCTGGAAAGGGCCTGGCAGGGGGCTTTAGATAAACTCCCCCTGGAATGAGTTTCTCAAGTTTGGGAAGTTTTTCTAAAGGGGAAACTTTTTTGGGACCCGAGCAATTAAAAGGGGGCCTAAATTTTGTTTAAGGGGGGCCCTTTTTAAAAATTTTGAAGGTTTTTCAATGGGGTCCTCCAAGACCCTGACACTTTAGTTGGGGGATCCCCATTTTGCAGTCCAAAATGACCCCCTGTATAAAAAAAACCCCCAAACCCCATTGAGGTCATGGGGCAAACCCCACACCACAGTGTTATTGACCACATAGCGGGGTTCAGGACCAAAAAAATTTGGCCGTAAAAGGCCCAAACAAAAAAGAACAAATGGGAGGGGGGAGCTCAGGGGGAAACACAAAAAGGGGCCCAAAAAAACAACGGGGTTTTTTGCAAAAGTTTTGGGGTCATTTAAAAAAAGGGGGTTTTGGGGTTTTTGGCCGACCGAAAAGGGGGAAATTTCTTCCCCTAAGAGGGCAAGGGCCCTAAAGGTCAGGGAAAAAAATAAGCGAGGTAAAAAATTCCCCGGTTTTACCCCAAACCCCGGGGGGCCCTTACAAATTAACCAATATCAACCCTACTTAAAACCCCTGTTAAAGGGCAAGGAAGGGTTCCCTTTTCCCCCTAAAATTTTTTTTCCAAAAAGTTAAACCCAGAGCCCGGGGGTTACCTTTAGGGCCTAAAGTCACAGAATTTTTCCGCAGGGTTTAGGGACAAGATGGGCAGAGGAAAATTCCTGCGAGGAAAAATAAGACCTTCCCCCAAAAATACCCTTGGGGGGGTTTATTTGGGGCTAAAAATTTTGAAAAACCCCCCGGGCCAAAATTTAGGCTTGGAAGGCCCAAAACTTTTCAGGAAGGCCCAGAGGGAAAGCAAAAGCAGAGGGGGAACAGGGAAAATGGAAACTTTGGGTTTTAAAGGGGATTGGGGCCCAAAAAGTGGCAGGCAAGGTTTCCCCAAAAAGTCCTTATCCCCAAAAACCCGAGGGCCCCTCTCGGGTTTTTAAATACTTTCCGGGGAAGGGGTTAAAATATTAGTTCCCAAATTTTGACGCCAAAACCCCGGTTCCAAGGAGTGACCCGGGAAAATGTAATCCGGGCCCTTAAAGTATAACCACCCTTGACCGGACCAAGGGTAAATGGGGAATTTTCCACTTTAAAGGGCCCCCCCCCCCCAAAAAAAATAAACCCCTTTTTCAAAAAGCCTGTGGTTTTTACGGAAAAACTCCCTTTTTCCCACAATTGGGGGGCCCCCCGCCACTTTTCAAAGACTGAATGGTTTAAATCCAAAAAATCCCCAAAAGGGCAAAAAAAACAGGCCCCCCAAATTATAAGGATTTCCAAAATTGGAAAACCATCACCCTAAGGCCCAATTGGGGATTGGTAACCCCAAACCGGGGGGGCTTGGGAAGACACAAACCCTAAAAATGTGCGAATTTTGGGGGCCTTGAGGAGGCTTTGCTACTTGGGGAAAAATTTCTGGAACACGGGGTTTATTAAAACCCCCCAAAAGGGACAAGGGTGGGAGGCTATTTTAAAAACTTTGGGGCCCCAACCAGTCCCAAAAAAGCAGGGGAAAGGGAGGTGTTTTATGGGGTCGCTGGGTATTTTCGGAGGTTTGTTCTAAATTTTTTCCACCCAAACCCAGCTCCCCTTGGGCCAAAACCTTTACAAAGGACCTTACGGCCCCCTTTAGGGGTTTTGGGGAAAATTTTTTGGGTAACCCCTTCCCCAAACCCCCAAAAAGGCCCCCCGTAAAGGGCCCTTTAAAACCCACTTTAAAAGGGAATTTTTTTATAAATTAGGCAACCTTTTTTGTTGTTGACCCGCCCTGTCCAATAAAATTTTGAAAAAACCCAAGGGTTCAAACCCCCAAGCCGGAAGCTAAATTCTCCGAGAAAAATTAAAGCTAAAAAGGGGGAATGCCGGGTCTTAATGGTTTATTTGAGGTTGTTTTTCCCCCGGGACGGAAAAATTTCCATTTTCCATAAATTTTTCTGTATTTTGTCACAAATGTTTTCCCGTGCAGAAAAGAAATCATAATATTGGGATTTTAAAGTATTTTTTCAAAGGGCCCCTCTCTGTTTGGGTTTCCCTTTTATAACATTTGCCCCCATTTATAACATTATATTCTGATTGGGGGTGCATAACCTGGGCCCCTTTTTAAAAATTAAACAAAACTCTCTTACATGTACCCCCTGGCCCAAAAATCCAATACCAACGGCTGGCCAAGGGATTTTTCAGTGAGGCAGTTAGGCAGTTAGGCATTTTTATTGAGCCTGCTCCACCTTTGGGGTAGGTGGGGGGGGTCTCTGGCAAGTCAATGTGGGGTTGCTTCCCGGGGTTTAAACCCCACCATCTTCTCACCCCTACCTACCTCAAAAACCGTCCTTAAATCTCCCAAACCCCCTTTGGGGGGAAATCACACAGATTCCCAGTCTTTCTTCAGGAGGGGGGGGGAAGTTCCCGTCAGAAAAACCCTTCCCCCGGGGCCCACTGTCGGGAATAAGTGGGCCCCCCACCAGGTTTATAAAATCTTCCTCCTCTTCCAAGTCAGAGAACCAAAAGGCACTTTTTTTCATGCTCAAACCATGCGGAAAATAGCTTCATTCCCTTTTCAAATCCGGTAATTTTAAGAATCCCGAAGGGCCTTTTAAACCAGGTCTTTTTCTCAAAAAGCCCGTTCCCTTGGGGGTTTTAAAAATCCCCTCTTCAAGAATAAGGTCCCTTTTAAACAGTTTAAATTTTTCCCAAAGTAATACTACTTTCCCCCCATCTCAAAATTTTCCAGAGTCTGACACATACTCAGAGACTGTTTGCATCATTATCAAAGCTGCCGCTATTACATCATACTCAAGTCAAGTCATTGTTACGGGCATCACAGTTATTGTATTCCGGGTTGCATCCGAGACAAGGGCTCAACTATTTTATTGCTGCAAATAAATCAACTACCGTTTCCGAACCCTGGCATTGGTCGTCTAGTGATTGGGTCTGACTAGGACAACGAAGAATTTTGGGTACTCAGGTCCTGGGGAAGTTAGCCACCATATTACCCTCGTGCCATACATCGTTACCCGTGACAACAACCATCTTAAAGGGGCCACCCCAGGGTTCCGACTATGCCAGAGTCATTGAGGTACTACTTGTTGGGCAGACAATTCAGGCTGGTCACCGATCACTCACCTTTAAAATTGATGGCCCAGAATAAGGCAAAAATGCTAGGGTTAACAGGTGGTTTCTTGCCTTACAGACAAACAAGTTCTATGTGGAACATCGCCCTGAATCTCAGCAGGGCAATGCGGACGCTTTGTCACGTGTCTATTGTCTGAAGGCACAGTGTGCTCCTCCCCACAGGTCTGAGCAGAGGGGAGGGGGGATAGGTAAGGCCCCGAAGGTGGTAAACGGGGAAATACAAGGCCCCAGAGTTTTTCGCTGAGGTATGGCGAGAGTAAACACATGTCACCGGGAGAGACCTGGCCTCGGTGGGGTGAAGCCGTCACTTTCGTTTGTGTCAGCTCATTAGGCGGTTGGCACATGTTTATCAAAGTAGTTTTAGCGTGGAAATACAGCTTGGTCCGGTCCGGCTTTTTACCGGGAGCAGTCAAAGAGTTGGGTGGTGGGCTGCTCCCCCCTTTCCAGTGCCAGATTTTCGTCTGGCTGTATAAGTCAGCTAGTCAGCTGACTGTGGTGTGTCTGCAGTTACAGGCCAGGAAGCTGGGCCGGGAGAGGCAAACACCACAACTCCCAAGCTAATAAGACATAGTAAGGATTACTTTTGTTTATTTAGCGACCCCGGGGACGAGCAGGAGTTTATTTTGTATATTATTTGTATTGACGTACATTTTTGCTGCCATCCGCACATTAAACGCCGGACAAGAACCGTGCTTCTGCCACAAGGCTGTCTGTGTCTCCATTTACCCTGGGACCTCGCTGTACCACCGAGCTTACCCCCTTACAGTATCTAAAACAACACATTGTATGTTTGCATAAAATACCATCTCATTATATGTCTGTGGGGATCTGCACCATAATTCATATCATGAACAACCATGCGTTTTTTGCACTTGCAGATATGAAAATCATGTCATGTAAAAAAAAAAAAAAAAATGACCTGTCGCTTATTTATGCGGTTTCCATACAGATCCTGCATCCAAAACTGCAATAGGTAAACATGACGTAGATACACCCCATCTATATCTATCCATACATTGGCAGTTAAATACCAGACCACATCTTTCTATGTGCTTGTGACTGTATCTGGTAACTATTTGAACACTAGCCACAAACCCTTAACTGAAGCCAGACAAAACCTCTATTAATTGACATATTTATGTATGTGCAACAAACATACGTATATGCAACAAACTCTGGATCAATACTGCCAGCAGTTTACAGGGGTCACTCCAAAACTAGACTCGGTAAAATACCACCAGCAGTATACAAGGGTCACTCCAAAACTAAACTGACTAAAAACCAACAGTAGTTTACTACATACTACAAGATTACTCCAAAACTGAACTCTGGATAAAAAACACTAGCTGTTTACAAGGGTCACTCCGAAACTAAACTCTTACTAAACACCACCAGTAGTTTACAAGGGTTACTATGAAACTAAACACTGAATAAACACCACTAGCAGCTTTCAATGGTCACTCCGAAACTAAACTCTGGATACATTTTGCCAGCAGTTTATAAGGGTCACTCTGAAACTAAACTCTGACTAAACACCACCAGTAGTTTACAAGGGTTACTCCGAAACTAAACTCTGGATAAATACCACCCGCGGTTTACACTCCAAAGCTAATGTCATCTGTCTTATTATGTTGGCCCACTAAATCAAAAGTGGATTTTGGCGCTATGGTAAAGACGGGGGAAGGAGCCGGAGCTTGCGTAGGGGGAGGCGCCCCCCTGCATGACCTGGCGTGCCGCGCCCCGGGAGCTGGGTATGGGGGCTGGCTTTTAAGCCCAGGGAGCCAAACTACCACCCTCCCTCCCTTTGTTTGTTTGGGCTTGCGAGTGAGTGGTGGCTTGGTTAATTTGGTGCAGGGGTGTTGCGAATCTTTGTCACGGTGGCCGGTGGAGCTAGGAGATGGTGGTGGGAGTCATAGCCCTCTATGGCTCCCTAAATATATGATGGAACATGTGGTTGATCTGGCGACGGTGGGGCTCTTTCAGGAGGGGCCCCTGAGAGCCAGGAGATGTTGCGGCCAAATGGGGGTGGCCACTTGGTGCCCTCGAGCTGGGGGTGACGGCTGAGGGTAATTTTGGAGAGCCCTTTGCAAGGCTCTGGATATCACCCTGTCCTTCTTCCTGCCTTCCACCCAGAGACTAAGGGGCAGACAAAAGGGGGTAAAAAAATGTCCCAAAAAACTCAGTTTTTTGTATCTGATCACGGGAAAAACGGGGTAAAATTTTCCCTTTGGGTTTTAATTTGCCATTAAACAATAAATATATTGTCGGGGCCCTTTCCCCAAAACTTAAATTTTTAACCAAGATGTGTTTTTTTCCAGGCTACGTCTGATCACAGGGGGGGTGGAGATCAATAAAAGATCGTGCCATTTGGGCCCAATTTTCAGAAAAACTTTTTCATACCCAGAACTCCAAAGAAAAATTCTATGCGGTCTGTGTTCCAGGGGGTTTTGCGTTTGGGGATAAAGTAAGTTATCCACCCGAAATCTGCATTAAAAGTTCCCTCGGTAAACTCGCCCCGCGATTGTAGGTCCATATGTGGTTCAGGAGGTGGTTAAACCGGGGTGGCATATCGGTTTAAATTACCTTCGTCTCTCCTATACATAACGGTTCCTCAGCACTTTTTAAAAGGGGTAATTTCCCTGGACTCCCCCCTCTAGACCTCCTCCCCCATTTGCATAAGGGGGATAGGAGGGGCGAATTTCTCAAAAATTTGATTGGGTGAATTTGCCGAATTTTCTGACAAAATTCTTTTTCGGCCCCGAATTGTTCGGGACGAATCGCGTTAAAAAAAGCTATTTCCAGGCTGCAAGACCCTGCGGGGTGCAAAAAGTTGTGCCATGCTTAATATGAGGGGGAGTTTGGGTTTGGTTTTCAAACAATGTTTATTTTGTATGACACAAAATGACCCCGTCGCTTTTAGAACGCTTCACTAAAAAAATTCCCGGGTCTTAAGAGGGAAAAATTTGACCAAAAAACTAAAGGGTGAATGTAGCCTGATAAGTCAGGCAGGCGCCAGCTGAAAAAAACAAGGGGGGTCAGGTGGCAACATCATTGACGAGTGTGAGGTGACGGTGGCAGCCACAGCAGCATGAGGTCAAGAGTGCACAATGACATTCTGGAGGGGGGCAAAAACGGGAGTAGGCCACGAGGCACAATGACACAGTTTGGAGGGCCCCCGGCAGACCACAGCCACAGAGGTCAAGAGGGGACAAGCCAATTTTGGAGGGCTGCCAAAACAGCCACACAGCACATGAGGTCGGTTTTGGAAACAAGACTTTTTCGGGAGGTGGCAAATCGAGTAGCCAAAAAAGTGGCACAATGACAAGAATGGAGGGGACGGCAGCAGCAGCATAGGAGAGGGGCCAATGACACAGGTGGAGGGCACGGAACACCACAGCAGCAGAATAGGCAGACAGTGAAAAAATTTGACATTCTGAGGTGGCAAATAGTAGACCCCGGTGGCACAATGACAGGATGGGGTGACGGCAGCAGCAGCAGAGGTCAGAGGTGGCACAATGACACATGTGGAGGGAACGACAACACACACCCGCAGAGGGTCAGCCTGGCACAATGACATTTGGAGGTGGCAAAACAGTATAGGCCACAGAGGGCACAAATACAGAGAGTGGAGGTGACGGCAGAGCAGCATGAGGTCAGCAGTGGCACAATGACATTCTGGAGGTGAAAAAAACAGGATGAGGCCACAAGTTGCACAAGAACAGTGTGGAGTCACGATCAAAACAGCAGCAGCAGGGGCAAGAGTGGCACAATACATGGGTGGAGGGGGGGACCCAGCAAAAACAACAGCACAGCAAGAGGTCAGAGAGTAGCAAATGACACAGTGTGGATGTCAGGGCACCAGCAACAGCACACGCATGAGGCAAAAGGGGGACAATTTAGGTGTGGAGGTGGTGGCGATACCTGTCCCTGGTAAAGAGGGTGTGGCAGTGGAAAAAAATGCTGCAGATTGTTGGCATCAGGCGGGGGGCGGCATCAGAATAGTGGCTGACAGTGTTTAAAACCCAGACTCATTTCCACAGTTTTGGGTTGATGTGTCTGACCCAAAGGGCATTTTTTGTGGGGAAATCCTGGCCGATCCACCCCCTGTTTCATATGACAAAGGTCATCATTCCACTTTTCCCTTTGGGGACAAGCGGGTTTCTCCTTGGGGTTAATGAGGCCCCCCGCCCACGAAAACACCCCTCTGATGCAACAACGGGCGGGCGGACAGTTCTCCACTGCAAACTCGACTCTAGCCCTTTTTCTCCCAGGCCCCCGGGATGGTGCGTGATTGTTGACGCGGGGCCGTGGGGCCCACTTTAGCTCCCGGGCCACGCTTCACTTTCGCCCACAATTTTACATAAAAACCCCATATTGGGCCCCTCCGGTGTTTTAGCAAAGAACTGCCCAAACCGCCCGAGTAGTGATTTTACTGCAATGCCCGTACTGATGACTACTACCGCCCGCTGCCTCGCCGACCCCTGTGCCGCTACTTTTTTGGACCTGCAAGGGGGTTTTTTCTACCCCCGTGGCCTTGGCTCCCACCTCACACTGCTGCTACCCTGCGACTCACGGCCAAAAAAACAACCCAAACTTGAGACGGCGACTGATGCCCCCTTCTCCTGCGAATGAACCCCTTTGCTTCCCCCCGGCCCCCAAAAGTGGGGTCGCACATCATCTCATTTGTTTTTATTTACGCTGTCCTCATCCCGGGTTTTTTTGTATGCAGACTGACCCCTCAAAATATGACCTCCCATGCCACTCTCCAAATCATATTTGCTCCCTACTGCAAGAAGCGGGGGAAATTGGCCCCATTTTTCACTGCCAATAGCTGCTGACTGTCCTCCTCATCCCCGCTTATAGTGACTGCCCCCGACCACATAGTGATCTCTGGTAGGGAACCGGAGGGACAAGGGGGGTTGGGGCGGGTGAGGGGCCCTGACCCCCCGGGCCATGCAAACTGGGGTTTGTCTGACATTCCCACCGACTTTGGCTGGGTTGTGATTCACGGGGAAGGAAGTGGAGACCATCAATAATCAAAACCTTCGGTTGCGAACAACAAGGGGCCGCGGGGGACCGGCATTTTTCTGGCCTCCGTGTGACCCCTGCTGCAGTCCTGTTGCGGGCTGCACCTGGCCTGCCCCGGGGAATGTTTGTGGCACTGCCACTCGAAGGTGAAGAGCCGCCACCTCTCTTTTTGACATACTGTTTGTTCTAAAATGTCGACACTGTTTGATGAAGATACTGTATATGATAAATACCCCCGGTATTTACTCCAAATGAACCCAGTAACAAGCTTGAGAAACCCCCTTGGATAAAAATTTTGCTTTCCCAAAAAAAGGGGGAGAAAAATTTACTTGTATTGTTGTTTAAAAACACTGTGTATTTTACTGAATATAAAAGCAAAACAGGCTTAAATTAACCTTCGGATATAATTATGCAAAGCCCAAATTTTTTCTTTTGGGGTGAAAGGGAATGTTTATTTTAATGAATGAAAGAGAAAAATACTTAGTTTTAACCCCTTGGATGTAAATTGCGCAAAAGAAATATCTGCCAACAATTACCCGCTTTGTAGCGTGTTAAAAAGGCTGTTTTTCGGAAAACAAAACAAAAAATTTTAAATTAAAACCTTTAGTTATGAATTACTAAGGCAAAATTTCTTTTTTGGCTGAAAAAAAAATTTCTTTTTTACCACAACAGCAAAAATGCTTAATTAACCCCTGGGGTCTAAATTGCGCAAAAAAAATGAGCCAAAAAAAAAATTTCCCCGCTTTGACGTGTTAAAATGGGGTTATTTTAGGGCAAACAACGAAAAATTGTAATTTAAACCCTTCGGTTATAATTACTTAGGGAAAATTTTTTCTTTGGGGGGAAAAAGAACGTTTCTTTTAGTGACCAAACAGCAGAACAACGCTTTTTTAACCCCGGATCTAAAATTTCCAAAAAAATGAGCAACCCAAAAAATTTCCACTTTGTAGCGTGTTAAAAAGGGGTGTATTTTACGGACACAACAACAAAAAACTTGTAATTAACCTTCATTATGAATTAGCACGGGGAAAAATTTTCTTCTTTGGCGTGAAAAAGAACGTTTTTTTAGTGACCACAACCGAAAAACGCTTAATTAACCCGGGTCAAATTGCGCAAAAAAAATGAGCAACAAAAAATTACCACTTTGTGCGTGTTTAAAGGGGTGTATTTTTACGGTACACAACAACAGAAAAAATTGTAAAACCCTTTGGGTTTTGAATTATGTATAGGGAAAAATTTTCTTTGGCAGTGAAAAAAACTTTCTTTTTGTACCACAACAGCAAAACGCTTAATTTAACCCCCGGGTCTAAATTCGTAAAAGAAATGAGCAACAAAAAAACCACTTTTTAGGGTTTAAAAAAGGGGTGTATTTTACGGGACCAAAAACCCAAAAGAAAAACTTGTAATTAACGTTCGGTTATGAATTATGCTAGAGGGGAAAATTTTTTTTTGCCGGAAAAAGAAAATTTCTTTTACTATTTCAACCAGAAAAATACTTTGTTAACCTTGGTTAAATTCGCAAAAGAAATATCTGCCCAAAAATTACCAGCTTTGAGCATTTTTAAAAAGGGGTGAAATTTTCGGTACCCAAAACAGAAAAACTTGTAATTAACCCCTTTGGTTTGAATTAAAGCTATAGGCAAAATTTTTCTTTTGGGGGTGAAAAAAAAACTTTCTTTTAGTGCCCCAAAAGGGAAAAACGCTAAATTAACCTCTGATTAATTGCGCAAAAGAAAAGAGCAACCAAAAATACCAACTTTTTGCATTTAAAATCGTGTATTTTACGGTACCAACAACAAAAAACTGTAATTTAACCCTTTGGTTATAATTATGCTATAGGCAAAATTTTTCTTTGGCGTGAAAAAGAAAAGTTTTTTTTAGTGACCACAAAAGCAAACAAAAACTTAATTAACCTCTGGATCTAAAATTTCCAAAAGAAATGACAACCAAAAATTACCAGCTTTGTCGTGTTAAAAGGGGTGTTTTTACGGGACACAAAACAAAAAAAATTGTAATTAAACCTTCGGTTAGAATTATGCTCCGGCAAATTTTTTCTTTGGGGGAAAAAGAACATTTCTTTTAATGACCACAACAGCAGAACAACGTTAATTAACCCCGGATCTAAATTGCGCAAAGAAGGAGAAACCAAAAATTTTAATGGTATTTGGGTTGTAAAAACGCTGTTTCTTTTAAATGAAAAACAACAGGGAAAGGCTTTGTAAAAACCCTTTGATTTCAATGTGCTGAAGAACTGAAGAAGCATTTAAAAAGTTATGCACTGCATTGGACGCACCGGACTTCAGTTGCAATCCCCCCCAAAAACGAATTTGAATGTAAAAAGCCCCCTGAGACAAGCGGGAACACCCCCCCAAAAATTGCTTTTAAAAAAGTGATTTTTAGTATGAGTATCATAAGCAGCCGTAGCAGCACCTTCCCTACTCATACAGTGAAGCGGTATGAGCTCCCACTCGCGCCCCGACTTATATAGTGCGGGGACGTCACGAATCCACCGGTCTCTGATTGCTTCACCGCACATTAAATTTGGCTACGCCCTTTTTTCCTCCCCGACTTTTTTCCCCTTAACGCCATGTGCTCCGCCATTTTTTTCAAACAAAAAACACGCTTTGTTCCCGCGAATCACCCCAAACTTCGACTTTGTTTTAGAATCGAATTTCCGAAATTCTAAAAAAATTCCACTTCGTTAAAAACGATTCGCCCATCTTAAGGGGAGTTAGAAAAGAAGTCCCGTATTTTGGGTTTTCGTAAGGTCCAAATCTCTACAGTACCCGGGTTTATTTGGGAAAGGGGTATGGTCCCGGGGGATAGTCATGGGGTTTTGGCGAAATCCTCCATGCGATCGCCTGGGGGAAATTTCCCTGATTCTCACCCAAAAAACCCAGACCAGGGAAGGGTCCATGGCCCTCCTAAAAGGGGGTATTCAGGGCTGGGCAGCCTCGGTTTGCAGGAGCAATGTTCTGCAGCAGCTGATCAGCGACCCCCCCGAACAATTTTGGGTGGCACTCTGTTGACAGAGGGCCACCACTCGGGAAGGGGGTGTGCACCCGCCAAGGGGGAACGGAGGACGCTCCCAAACCTACAGGGGGGGTATCCAAACAATTTTTTTTAAAATCCCTGCAAGCTGAGTGCTGCGCCTGCGAAATTCCCTGGGTGCCTGATTTTTTTTTTGTATTTTTATTTGCTTCTCTATACCTGACCTTGGCTTTTTCTCCCGACCCCAGCTTTTTTCTGATTTTGTATCCGCTCCCGTTCGGTTGACCCCGGCTTGTTTCGTTTACTTTCTGGGTTTGATTTGTGCTTGGGGTTTTCCCGATTTTATATTTACCCCAACTGTTTTATATTCTTTTCCCCCCTGACGCCCCCCGCACCTAGCAGCGCGGGACTGCGCCATTTTTCCGTTCCCCCCCTAGGGGAGCACGTCAATAGGGAGGGACAGTGGGCGGGTTCCAGTTTAGGGCTCACTGTACCTCCCTTGACGTGACACATGTACTGTATATTGACTCAATACTATCAATAAAGCTTGTTTTTTCTAATCAACTCCTAATCGTGTATTAAGTGTACCGTGGATTCTCGAATTTTTTAACGGGGGCTTATTGGGAGTCCATATCCACTGAGCACCTTTTCTCCCTACCGCCAAGATGTGCACTCCTAATTCCGTATTTGGTGACTTGATCTCATGTATTTTTCATTCCCTTTTCTATCAAAATTGACAATATTTGTTTTTTTTCAGACAGTACTATGAATAAAATTAAAAAAACAAAATTTTCACCAAACTAAGAATTCAAAATTGTACTCACATTTATCTACCTCTGATGACTTCTATAACTCTCTGTCTACACAGAAGACAACAGAGTGTAGGTATCCACTCATGGGCTCTGATTAAAAAGTTCAGCCTGGGCCCTTAATCCACTTTTATCACGTTTAAAAAAAAAAAAAGGCAGGTCAAGAGGACCTTCAAAAGCTCAACATTTTTACTATAATTTATGATTAAATTAAAATGGACAGAGTAAAATATCTTTGTTGACAGAAAAAAATGTACAGCACTTTGAAGATGGGGATAACATAAAACGAGCAGATTGCCAATAATTGTTCTGTAATGCCTCTGTAATGGGGTGAACTCCTTTGCGACTATACTATGTAGTACAAAAGCGATCAAGAGATTTTATAGTTCAGTCCCATGTTTGCTGTTGTGCAAATAGAACAGACAACAGGTAGAAATGATAGTAGTGGTTCTGTAGGTAGTGACCACAGACCATTTCTGTGTTCTCATCCTATTTGGCTGTCGTTTTGGTCACATTTAAATTTTGTTATTTCTCTCAAACAACCCACAGAAGTTGCTCAGGTAGTGCAGCTCATCCAGGATGGCACATCAATGTGAGTTGTGGCAAGAAGATTAGCTGTGTCTATCAGCGCAGTGTCCAGAGCATGGAACAGATACCAGGAGGCAGGCCAGTACACTAGAAGATGTGGAGGGGGCCGTAAGCGGGCACCAACCTAGATGCTGGACCGCTACTTCCTCCATTGTGCGAGGAGGAGCAGGCGGAGCAGGGCCAGAGCCCTGCAAACTGACCTCCAGCAGGCCACTAATATCCATGTGTCTGCTCAAACTGTCAGTATCAGACTCCAAGAGGGTGGTAGGAGGGCTCGACGTCCACAAGTTGGTGTTGTGCTTGCAGCCCAATACCATGCAGGGTGACTGGCATTTGTCAGAGAACGCCAAGTTTAGCAGATTTGACATTGGCGCCCTGTGCTCTTCATGGATGAGAGAAGATGTGACAGAGTCTAGAGGCACCATGAAGAACATTCTTCTGACTACAACATCCTCCAGCATCACCGGTATGGCAGTGGGTTAGTAATGGTGTAGGGAGGCATTTCTTTGGAGGGCCGCACCGCCCTTTATGTGCTAGCCAGAGGTACCCTATCTGCCATTAGGTACCAGGATGAGATTCTCAGACCCATTGTGAGACCATATGCAGGTGCAGTGGGCCCTGGGTTCCTTCTGATGATAATGCTGGGCCTCATGTGGCTGAAGTGTGTCAGCAGTTCCTGCATGATGAAGGCATTGATGCTATGGACTGACCTGCCTGTTCCCGAGAGCTGAGTCCAATCGATCACATCTGGGATGTCATGTCTTGTTCATGCACCAACACCACATTGCACCACATACTGTACAGGAGTTGACCTAAGCTTTAATCCAGGTCTGGGAGGAGATCCCTCAGGAGAACATCCGCCGCCTCATTAGGAGCATGCCAAGGCGTTGTAGGGAGGTCATACAAGCACGTAGAGGCCACACACACTACTGAGCCTTATTTCCTTGTCTTGAGGCATTTCCACTGAAGTTGGATCAGCCTGAAATTTGATTTTCCACTTTGATTCTGAGTATCAATCCAAATCCAGGCCTCCATGAGATATTAATTTTGATTTTCATTGATCATTCTTCGGTTGTATTGTTCTCAAAGCTTTCCAATCTGCAATGAATAAAGAATTGCAACTGGAATATTTCATTCATTCATTAAGATCTAGGATGTGGTATTTTAGTGTTCCCTTTATTTTTTTTGTGTGTATTTACTTAGGCCCAAATCACACTTACACTGTAAGTTCCATTTTTCTGTTCTGCCATAGGAACAGAAAAATGAAAGTAACAGTGGTTCTGACTTGTTAAGGATGGGTATATAGGAACTACTGTGAATATCGAGAATGCCTATGGGTATAATGTATAAAATATAACTTTTAATGATATTATATAAAAATGTACCCAAAGTACGACTACCCTGAGTAAGGTAGAGAAAATAAACAACCAAACAGATAGAAAAAATCACAAACAGCAGAGCACCCGCCCTGACAAGGGCGACTCCGCACAGGAACACCCTAATTGACAATTACAGTACCACATAGAGGACACAGAACATATCACGTGAACAAACAGACACTCATAAATTTACAACAAAAAATATAACATAAAGCAGTGCCAAAAAAGACCAATGAAAACAATTCAACAGACATATATTACATAAAACAAAACATGTCCAACGCGTTTCACCCTAAAGTCGTGTGGGCTCATCAGGGAACCAACAAATTATTATGTCTGTATGTGGATCAATCTATATGAAATAGTATACACTGACGATAGAAATAGTATACACTAACAAAATGATAAGCTTACGTCCCTTCAAGATGAGAATGATGGTCACAGATACAAGGATCCTAAGATATCGATCCGTGGTACTGCACAAAAGGTAGTAGGAGTAGATATTTTGATTAGGGTTGCTGCTATCTTCATCCTTGGTCATCCACCTTTTGTGCAGTACCACGGATCGATATATTGTATACATTATACCAATAGGCATTCTTGATATTCACAGTAGTTCCTATGTAATTTAATGGTGTTTTTGCCGGGTAGTTGTAATTTTGTAATTTTCCTTCCGCCCTATATATCTTTTTAGGAGGTCGTAGTTTTTTGTTAAAGATGGGCCCCAATAATGTCCAACAGACCCAATTTGTTATAGTTGGTTCCATTGCAATGAGGTGTCCCTCATTTAAACTAAAAAAATAGTGCAGCATGCTGCCCTGTTATTTCCATGATTTCTGACAGGATCTTTTGTTTACGTTCCTCTTCTTCTGAATGGGGGTGTCACCACTGCAGCTACTGATTGGCTGCAGCGGTCATGTGCCACTCTCTTATATCACTTTTTGGAAGAAGAGAAATGTAAACAGAAGGCTGGAGGAGTACCCAGCACTGGAACGGAGGAGCAGGGAAAAGTGGGTACAGGTTTTATTTTCATGGGGTACCAGGAGCTTAGTATTTATTTTTTATACAGACTGGACAACCCCTTTAAGCCAAAACCTGAAATAATATCTAATATGGGGTAATAAATATAGCTAGGGTGATGAATTTCAAAGATGAAAACCAGTAAATGTTCTTGCATAATAAATATTAAGGATTGAATGTTTTACAGGTCGTCTCCAATTAACCACATTTGAAAATTATGTACTTGGCAATTAATAAACTAAACATTTTATCATGTTGTAAACCAAGGTAAATGAGAAAAATATTTACTTTCCAAAACAAATACAGATTTGTGACAGTGGGCCGCCTGTTTATGCCAGCTCATCCAAGGCTGTTTTTCTCATTATGAGGTGAGATTTCCTCCAGCCCCCTCCCATATCCCCTGGCATACATAAGTTCTTTGGCACAAAGTCCAGGCCACATATCCCCTCACAACCGTATTGAGCCATTTATTTGGCTTTGCTATCTACCAAATTGTCAGCGGGTGGTGAAGGTTATGTTTCTGATACTCCCTCCTGGACCTATGGGATGACTTCAAATAACAGCTTAAATTCTTGTACTTAGTCGATTTATGCAAAAGATTTCTAGCCCTTTTTCTACAACGCCTTCCATTCTCGTCTGAGTCACTGCTTGAATAAACAACTATGTGCAGGGTCAAAGGCAGCATGAGGAGAAGGCCTAATGCAAAGTCTGAAGGTTTGGAGTGTAACAATAATACTGATTGGATATAATTACATTTCAACCAAAGGGTCTATTTTCTCTCTTTTTATTCCTTCCATCTATGTATAGCATTATATATTACAGTGAATGAAAAGAAAGTTTACTAACTAGTGGTTTCATTGACAAATCTCTGGACACTTTACCCCCCCAAAATTGTAGATTAGTAGATTATGACTAAGTACTAATGTATCAGCATAGACTCCCATATAGGAAGTACTGATTCTGTGCTTTTAATTTCTTAAATGTTTTTCTTGTCTCCTGAAAGAATCATTTTACACAAAATGTAAAAATATAGAAAAGTTCTATTTTTAATGAATCTATTATGCACTTTTTATTTTGTAACATCTTAAATGTGTTTTTTTACAAGATGGTTAAAGCTCTCTAGATAAGCCTGTGGGAAAAACATTAAAAAAGCTGTACCCAGAGTATGGCCAGGTTCACATTTGCATTAGAGGTACCATTTAGCGCCTCAATCGAAGAGATGTAACCGGATCTGTTTCCGTTTGATGTCCATCATTTTAATGGAAAAGAAAATGTATTTATTATTTTCTGTCATTTTGACAAAATTTGTCTCAGAGGCTCCAAATGGAACCCTTGACACAGATGAACAAGAACTATACTCCTTGTTTTAAAAATAACAAAAGGGAAAATGCTTTTATAAAAAGAAAAATGCATTGTTTGCATTTTACCATGCACCTGTAGGGTGTATGACCACATTACAAGTGGTCCTATAAATATAGATGTATATTTTATTGTTTTAATGTGAAATTATGATGGTGTCTATGTACCTTTACTCAACGTACTGGTGCTTTAAGCACCTGTAGCTTGTATCGCCTGCAGCCAATCAGGGGAGAGGTACCAGAGGATCTTAGGAAGAAGAAGGGAGGGACTGCAGGCATACAATTCGGCTAGTGAGTTCTGTTAGTAGATAGTTGGAGAGTTTTTCAGTTCATGTTACGTGTTCAAGTTGTTTCAGCACAATGGATCGCCTGCACAGAAGCCGGCAGTGCAGCAGGAGCAGGCAGTAACAGCAGCCTGAATGAACATTCACTCAGAACCAAAGATAAAGAGAGAGAGACCAAGTGATAGGAAAGAGAAAATATAGAGAATAGCAGGGACATGTATAAAATCTGTCTAGGTCTAAGATTTTGTTGCCCATAGAAACCAATCAAAGCTCCGCTTTCATTTTTTCATAGCACTACATGAAATGAAAGGGGAGCTCTGATTGGTTGCTATGGGAAAGAAAAAAAGTTTTAGACCTATATAGTTTTTTATACATATGTGCCAAAGAGTCTAACTTAAGATGACAGTAAAGAGAGTATATTAGGAGGAGGAAGGTACAGAGGTTGATGGCCTACTTAGCCAGTTTCCAAATCCACAATTCTTTGGGGAATGCGGAACCTCTAGCCTGCATCTGCTGGAGCCAGTCGACTCTCCGATTGCTGGTCATGGAAGATCACCTGATAGGTTGGGCAGTTAACGCCTGCTTAGCTGAAAGCCAGTTGCTAAATGGGTAGTTGTAGAAAGTGAAAAGAGAAGTTATCCTCCAGTGGTAAAGGGACTTATCTGTCATCTAACTGCATTGCTTAAGCTTCATCACCGTGAGTAAAGCCTGCCAAGTCCCCATGTAGCTATCCGGTGTTTTTTTCTCCGCTGGCACACTACTGATGCCAGCAACACCACCGGTAGGCCCACAATACTGTTACACCTGCCACCTTGGTGCAGTTGCCTCCGACACGTCTTACTCATTTTCCCCCATAACCAAGAATGAATCTAAAAAAAAAAAAAGAGGTGCAAAAGTATATTCACATGCAAAAGATTTCTTCAGAAGCTTCTGCAGTTGAAATTCTGTGCAGTACAAATGCCACAAATCTGCTGGATGTGAATATACCCTAATATTTTCTTTATACTTGTCCTTCCTTTAGGTTCTCTCCTAGTTTTGACTGTAAACTGTACAAACGTCACTGTTCTACATTACAACACTGCAGTAAAGCCCTTTAAGACTTTGATGTGAGAAATAAGCTTTGGCAGCGCCAGTAACCAGATCCAAGAGTTTATGTATAATGGAATCTTTTTATGAAGAGGTAAAGGCTTAAATTGGACAGGTTATACACATTTTAATTGACACTTTTAAATCCAGTTTATGGACAGTTTTCTCACATTCATGGAAAGTCCATAGTTTACATTTTGTGATACAGACACTGAAAAACAGAAATATTTTATTGTATTTACAACCTGATGTAGATGGTGATGTGGTCTTCTTGGAGAAGTGCTGTTTTGTAAAGATTTTCTTCTAGTTAATAGTGCATCTGTTAGATCCTCTTTAAAGATATTATCTCATCAGAGGCAACTCATTTCAAAATACGGCCATTTAGTCAATCAGCTTAATTGCCCCAGGTCCTGCTTTTGGTACCTCAATGAACCACCAGTTTTGCTAGGGAAGAGGTAGTCAGTCAGGCAGATGAATAACTATCTACATAATAACAGAATAGCTTTAGTTCTTCAGAATGTAAGGCTGTAATATGACCAGAAACCATCCCCAAAGATTTTAATAGAAAATCCGTTCTACATTAGTCTACACTGAACGGATTCTCAGCCGGACAGCTTTTCAGCCGCCGCTGTTCCGAAAGATCATGCACAATTTTCCCTCCTGTTTTAGGACAGAAAATATGCAATTCAATGGTTATGGGGGAAGGGTGAATCCGCAAACCGCGGACACAACTGTCCCCCAAAACCATCCAAAAGATGACAAAATACCCACTGTATTCTAAAAAAGACACCAACCGGTATTTTGTCACTACCGTGTGGACGCAACCTTTCTGCTTTATAATGATCATCTTTTAATACATGTCTATATCTATCTGTCTGTCTGTCTGTCTGTCTATCTATCTATGAATATGGAGGTCTGAACAGACACCAACAGAGGTAACATATAGCGTAGGTCCCCATCTGTATTGTGATCACCTTGTCGTGGTAGATATGCAATTACAGGTAGGGTATGTTCACACAATGTTATTCATATCCGTTTTTTGATCCGTTTTTCGGTCCCAAAATGGATCCAAAAACATATCTAACAATGTGCAGTGTGATTTACATTGGTTTCAATGTAAAACACGCATCTCCGTTCAGACGAGTGATCACTGCTGCGTGTTTACTTGTGTCTTTTCAATGTGTTTTTCGGATCCATTTTAAGAATTGACATGTCAATTCTACTTGCGTTTTACGCAAACAATGGGGTGCGCTTTGGAGCCCGAAAAACGGATCCAAAAGCGCAACATACTTTTGGGTACGTTTTGGATGCACTTTTGATACAAAAAACGCATCTGAAAAATGCATTGGATTAAAATTTGAAGTGTAATACACTAAATCTGCTTCTAGAGGTCACATTTGATCTAGAAGAACTGTTTGAACTTTAGTAACCTAATGACCCAATAGAGGGTGCTTCCAGCATTTTACATGTGTTTAATCTTATAAATCGCTTTTTATATGTATTGAATTATATAAAAGCAGTTTTTTAGTATAGAATGGGTGTTTATAGAAATTATAGAAGTTTTAACTAATAAATGTATTAATGTTTTAGATAAATAGTTTATTATAGAATGTTGAGTGGTTATAATACTAAAACCACTCAACATTCTATATTTATCTGAAACATTAATAAATGTATTAGTTAAAACTTCTATCATTTCTATAAACACCAATTCTATACAAAAAAAACTGCTTTTATATAATTCAATACATATAAAAAGCGATTTATAAGATTAAAAATATGTAAAATGCTGGAAGTGCCCTCTAGTAGGCTTCATCTGAAACACATGTAAAATGCTTGCAGTTATAGCGCCCTCTATTAGACTTCGTAGGAATCACATGTAAAATGCTTGCAGTTATAGCACCCTCTATTAGGCTTAATTGGAAACACATTTAAAATGCTTGCTGTTAAAGCGCCCTCTATTAGGCATCATCTTACACTACAACTTAACCACTTTCCACTCTAAGTGAAAATGTAGGTCATTAGGTTACTAAAGTTCAAACAGTTCTTCTAGATCAAATGAGACCTCTAGGGGACGATTTAGAATATGACATTCCCTTACATACATACATATGTAAGGGTATAATATATTACACTAAGATTCTTCCTTTTCAAACTACAACCTGTGTACATATATTGAAAAACGGATCCGAAAAACACATCAAAAACCCATGCACAATGCATCACAACAAGCATCAGCTGTTGCATTTTTTGATACATTTTTGGGATGCAGTTTTCAGTGCATTTTTCTTCTAGTGAAAAACGGATCAAAAAACGAATCCAAAACGTTGTGTGAACATGCTCTTAGGGCTTGTTCACACAGAGTTTTCACTCCGTGTTACAAGCGCTTTGTAGATCCGTTTTGGGGATCGACAGAGCGGACCACAAGACGGATCTAAACAATTAGCAGTGACTTTATCACTGCTCGCTATTAGGAAGACGCAGCGGCGTTCACATGAGAGATCACTGCTGCGTGTTTCAAAAGCGCCGCTCGGGTCCATCTTGAAATACCGATCGGTATTTGTCCTGTGCTGTGGGGATGAGCCCTTAACATGTCATTTCTTTCCCCGGGAGCGTATTGTGTGCTGGGGGAAAGAACAGGTAATCATAGCTCTCAATGAGAGCTATGAACTATCGTAATGTCAGCCCGTAATTCGGGCATACTGAAGCACAATTACGCGCCGAAGTACAGACCAACATTATGCTGTGTGAACATATCCCTGAAGAATGGTATCATAGTATTAGAATAAAATACAGAATAAACATTTTCCAATGAAAATAAAAATGCCATTTGTATGAATTATTGTCTCCTTGATGTGAATGGTTTCTATTGTTTTATTCTAAATGTTACATTTCTAATCTGGATCTCGTGTGCTATGACTAATAGTGTCTGTAGTCTATAAAAATACAGCATGGAGCTGATGAGTGTGACATCCTTACATGCAAAGATAAGAGACGCATGGTATGGTCTGACAAGGATGAATCTGTCGGGATGTGCACTGTTTCCAAAACAACACTGGCTGTAATTTTCTCCTTGTGTGTTTACAGGAAACATGGCTGCTTTTCCTGTTGTAAGCATAAAGAAGCAGTGTGGATACAGGAACCGTGGAGCGCTCCTGCTCCACCGCATCCCACTACCTCAGTCTGCTGCCATAGCCGGGAGGGCCTGAGGCATATTTTTAGCTGCCGCTTTTCGCACTGTCACAGCCACATCTCTCATCTTCTCCATTCCGTCTTCTCCTTCTGTTTGTCTTTTGCAGCTCTTTCCTGTCACTGTCAGACGTGTGTGCTATATCTGGCCTGGGAAATCTGCAGCCGCCACTGTATTCCTAAACTGTGTAGTCCTCCCGTCTGCACAACTGTGTGACGCAGATAAGCAGTTTCTCATGAGAAACCCAGGGTTTTCCTGGAGTAAGAGAAGGTGGGTGGTTGATATGCTGCCCTTTGGCTGGACCAGCCGCACACTCTATCTATGTTATTCTAATATGGAAAAGCTTTGGTTTATAGTAGTGAGAATGTAATCAGCTTGTGGACATTTATTATGTCATGAAAATTACCAGCATGAAATGACAGTGAGCAGGCAGCTTCACTTTTCAAGGTTACTCAGATTCCCAGATTAACAGTATAAGCCTACAAATAAATTTTGCATACCATAATCTTCCTAACCAAATCATTACTATGTATGTGTTCAAAATATATACCAACCTACCAGGGTCATAACTAGAATTCATAGGGCCCTATAGCAAAATGTGATGGGCCCCACTACCTTCTGGCAGGAAACTGAAATAGCAGCATAGGTAAAACAATTAACAGTATAAATAGTACCACCATATATCAGAGAGCCCACATATTATTGACAGATAGCAAAAAGTCTCCTGCTCCCTGCAGCCTGTCTCTAGCGGTTGCAGGGGGCAGGAGAAAGGCCACGGAGGGAAGAAGTTGCCCCCTGTTGTCTGTCTCCTGCCCCCTGAGGCATGACTTTGATGGTTGTCTATAGCAATAATCTATCCAGCATTCAGGAAAGCTGGATGACACTCCATCCCCCAAAGGTGGCACCCTGTTTTCCTATCATGGAAAGCTGGGTGTTACCTGTGGGCGATAGGTGTCACCCAGCATTCCTGGTTCCTGAATAGGACCACGTTGGATCAGCCTTGGATCAAGTTTTTTTAAAAATTTTTAATAAAATGAGGAAAGAAGGTTGTTCGCGGGAGTGTTTTTTAAAATAAAAGTTTTTTTGTGCAATTTCTGTTTCTGTTTTTCTTTTCCATCTAATTCCAGTGTTATTAATGGCGGTATCTGACAGACGCCTCTCCATTACTATTGCTTGGGCTTAGTGTCAGCCACCGTTCGTTTTTGTCACCGCAAGGCTGACACTAACCCCGTGTCACTATTACCCCAGTACCAACTGCACCAGGAGTACTGGGAAGAGCCGGATAGCCATTAGAAGTGGACCCGCTAATATGATGGTTCGCTTCTGGGGTGACTGTGGGCTGGTATTTCTGATAGTATCAGACTGCAGCTGTCAGTTTTACCTTGGCTGGTTATGGAAAATATGAGGGGGACCCATGTCGGTTTTTTCCTGAAGATTATTTATTTGAGAATCTAAACATAGGCATCCACTGCAATGATTATGAGGGATCTCTCCCATTTTCCATACTCAGACAAGAAAGAACCGACAGCTGCAGCCTAATACTGTCAAGGTCCATGCCATGATCCCCATTCTGGCCCGTGGTTATGGTCATGTACCTGGTCTTGTCCTTATGATGTGATCTCTGCGGCAAACTGTGGATGTACCTGTGTTCCTGTCGCGGTGCCGCTGTCACCGTGAGCGCTCCTGTCGCCGCTGCTTACTCATTTGGGGTTGCTGTGCGGCTTTTCCCTTGCTGGCCATGCTGTTCCTACATCTGGGTACTGTCCTATTACCTTGTCGCTCTATAGAGGGCGGCGGCCGCATCATGCACTCCTTTATTCCCATAGCGTGCAGCAGGATTGGGCTTCCTCTACCAATCCCCTTCCGCCTCTGTGTGTTGGGAGGGAGGTCTCTTGTTGTGGTATCTCATCTTATGTTTCTTAGTGGTCTGGTGTGTGCTGTCTTGTTGGTGTCCTTGTGGTATCCTCTATGTTGTTGATTAGTCTCCATGCTGGTTTACATATGTCTGTCTGTATCTGTGAGTTTCCTTGCCATGGTTCTGCTGGTTGCCTTGTGAGTTTATGCCTTTGTTCCTAGCTAGTGTCCTAGCTTTAGTCTTTGCTTGTCTTCTGTCATGTTCTTGGTGTTGTGTGCTGCCTGTATATGTTTTGTACCTTGCCCTCTATTTAACCTTCCTGTTTGGCATCTGTTTACCACTGTGTATTCGCTGTCCCAACGGACTTTCTCTTCTACTTGGCCTCTGTTTGACCTTATGTCTGTTTAGTACTGTCTGTTCTGTACCTGCACATCTCTACGCCTTGTCTGCTATATCTTTGTCCCTGTTCCTGTTGGTGTCTAGAATTGGCACTTCTGGCCTGTCTAGTCAGCTTTACCCACTCACCTGTTACAGATACTATAAGAAATTGAAGGTCTATGAACACTGGTCCCTTCCCACTGTAAAAATATTAGTCCGCAGTTACCCCAGAAGCAGTCGTCACATTAGAGGATCTACTTCTGATAGTAACCTGGCTAGTCCCAGTATCCCCGGAGTGTTGGGTGCTGGGTTAATAGTGAGGAGGGAGTGGGCGGGGGGAGGGGGGTTAGTGTTTGCTCGAGACTGAGGGGTAATGGAATTATTTAAATCAAAGCATATTCATGTGTTAAAATGGCCCCGTGAAAGTCCAAATCTAAATTCCATTAAGAATCTGTGAAGCTATTTTTCAAAGAAGAATGGACAAAAATTTCAGCCTCAAAGGGCGGCATGTATGAACGGAGCTGTGCCAGATATCTGGTGTCTTTTCAGCCCGATATCAGTCGCAGCCCCGTTCGCTACATGTTTAAATGGCCTGAACGCCATTATCAGGTGCATTACATAACGCCCGTGGCATTTTGTAATCCACCAGATCTCGGGGGCATGCGGGAGGTGGGGTACCCTAAAACCGTAGCGAAGCTATAGATTACTGCTGGATCAGGTATATGACTTTCAAGTGGTATCCCTGAGCCAGAAATGTCGTACTAGTGCTAGAATGCGCCTGATTTATGACCCACTGTAGAGTGGGTTTATAAATCAGGTGCATGCTAGGCTTTTATTATGCGCATGAAGTTTGGCGTTTACACGCCAAATTTCATACATGCTGCCCAAAATCTGCAAAGCTGGTAGAGACATACACCAACAGGCTGCAGCTGTCATTGCAACTAAAGGTGGTCCTACAATGTATTGACTCAGGGGGCTGAATATTTATGCACGCCACACTTTTCAGTTTTTTAATTTTCAAAAATTTGGAAAAACACATATTTTCTTTACACTTCACAAATACTTGCTACTTTGTGTTGCTCTGTCAAATAAAATATCAATAAAATATATTTAAAATTGTGGTTTTAACATTTAAAAATGAGGAACAGTTCAAGGGGGAAGAATACTTTTGCAACCCACTATAGTATGTTGAGAAAATATATTTTTGTTTCTAGTGCTAACAAAGTACCAATATATTACACAGCGCAAAATTAGAAAGTTATGTCTCGCAGAACTCAAGCCAACAGTAACACCTTAATAGAGGAAAACAAGGTTACTCTGGGCTTAACACAAGTAAGCATGGAGAATGGACAACTAGATGAAAGTGAAAATCAGTGGTAAATCACCAATTTGCATTGTCATAGAATAATGAGTTATTTTTAAAAAGGGCACACCAATCTTGATGTGACCAGCAGACTACTTAGTGACATGGTCAACAAATGTTCTGGATCTCATTCTCAATTTATACCGCAGATACGAAAATTAGGTCACTTCTCCCTCTTACACTTGCCAGTGTATTGGTGTGTTTCCCTAGTGCTTAGTGTCTTTATGCTACCCTGACCTCAACCTCTGCTTGTGACCACAACAATCCTCTGCCTGCTGCCTGTAGTAGTGACCCACCAAGGACAGTGTCAAAAGGAACTATTTGTTATGCTGTAGGACATTGCTGACCATCTCTTGGCTGCACCTGCTCCCATATCTGTGGTGAATCTTCATTCAGTGATTACTGCAAGCCTTGGGTTGCGATTGCTGCTGCTGCTTTGCTACGATGGAAACCTGGGGTTTCCTAAACCAGGTTACCATTCATCTGGAAATTATGGTGCAACAGTTCCCATCTGACCATGCCAATCTGGCTTTTGTGGTTAGTTTGGCGAAGTCCTGGCCAGGGCTACCTCCCTCCCCTCTGGAAACGAGGGGACATATCTACACTCAACCTCCTCTGCCGTTTCATCGCTGCTTGGTCTATGTCTACTGTGGGGCAATATGCTATACAGTTTTGCACGCTGTCTTCTGTGCTAGCCTGGAATAATAAATCTCTCGTATTTTGGGAAGGTCTTGATGGTATAATTAAATATTAATTGGCTGGCCCGGACCTCTCAACCTCTTTGGATGATTTCATTCCTCTTGTTACAAGAATTGACATCCGTTTTGCCAAGAGGCAACTGGAGCTACACAGCGAGAATCCGTCCGACCACACCAACTTCCTCGACAAGCCCCCATCTTCCCAAGGTCTCCACTGCCTTCACCCATGGTCATTCATGATGAGCCCATGCAAGTGGAAAGAGCCCGTTTGTCTGAGGAAGAACGCACTTGAAGACATCTCCAGAATCTCTGTTGGTATTGCAGCAGCCAAGTTCACTTCCAGAAGAACTGCCCAGTTCATCCAAATAACTTCAGCGCTTAGGCTTTGTGGAAGAGTTGGTTGTAGGTGAAGATACATCCTCTCCTCATTTGACCATGGTGGTCACGCTCAGCTCTCCCTCCGGGGCCATGTTTCAAGTTTTTGCCTTCCTGGATTCTGGTTCTGTTGGAAATTTCATTAATTTGTCTTTGATCACCAAGTTTCATCTTCCTGTGATTCTTCTTGTCAAGCCTTTGGTCATTTCTTCCATTAATAGAGAACTTTTAAAGGGCAGAATCCAGTATCATACTGAACCTCTGTCACTTCAGGTTGGAGCACTCCACAGGGAGAAGTTCTTGTTCCTTGTGATGGCGTATTGTACCTCTGCAGTTCTCCTGGATCTTCCGTGGATGTAGTTCCAAGCCCCCGTACTGGACTGGCAAATGGGCAAAGCCACTCGCTGGAGACAACAGTGCCATGCCCGGCATCTCATGCCTCTTCCTTAGGTGCAACCCGTTTCTCCATATATGCCATCTTTTCCAATCTTGGGCCTCCCGACTTCGTATCAAGAGTTTGTGAATGTCTTTAATGAGAAACAAAGAATGTCTTTAATGAGAAACTCTTCTGCTTCATGGAGCTTACAACTGCCCGATAGTCTTTTGAAAGGCACAATGCCTCCTCGAGGTATAGTGTATCCCTTCTCTGCATCTGAAACCAATCCATATCAGCCTATATCAAGGAAAATTTGCAAATGGGCTTTATCCACAAGTCACCTTCTCCTGACGGTGCCAGGTTTTTCTTTGTAGAAAAGAAGGACGGATCTCTTTGTCCCTTCATTGATTATAGGGGCATTAATGAGATCACCGTCAAGAACCAGGATCCATCACCCCTCAACCAATGGAAGACTTCCTTCAACACCCATGACGAACATTTTGAATATCTGGTGATGCCTATTGGCCTCTGCAATGCTCCAGTCGTATTCCTGGAATTTGTCAATAAAGTCTTCCGAAACCTCCTGTATGTATGTGTCGTAATATACAGTCATATGAAAAAGTTTGGGCACCCCTATTAATCTTAATCATTTTTAGTTCTAAATAGTTGGGTGTTTGCAACAGCCATTTCAATTTGATATATCTAATAACTGATGGACATAGTAATATTTCCGTATTGAAATGAGGTTTATTGTACTAACACAAAATGTGCAATATTAGTTATTAGATATCAAATTGAAATGGCTGTTGCAAATACCCAAATATTTAGAACTAAAAATGATTTAGATTAATAGGGGTGCCCAAACTTTTTCATATGACTGTATCTAGAACACATCTTGATCTTTCGCCTGATCTCAAGTCTCCTCGTAACTATGTGCGCCTGATTCTAAAATGCTTATGGGTCGACCACCTCTACGTGAAACTGGAGAAATATGTTTTTGACCAAACAAGTCTACCATTCCTAAGGTACATTATCTCTGATAGAGGTCTGCAAATAGATCCTGCCAAATTGTCTGCTGTTCTTCGGGCGATCCAGCGCTTCCTGGGTTTGAAAACTATTATTGTTAATTCAATCCCCACTTCTCTACTCTGACGGCAACCATTGTGCCTTTAAATAAAAAGAACTCGATTCCTAAACTCTGACTGCCTGAAGTGAAGGAAGCCTTTGCCCGCCTTAAAACTGCATTTGCCACAGCACTGATTCTATTTCGCCCAGATCCAGAAACACCCTTCAACTCTTCCATGGAAGTCGGAGCTGTTCTCACACAGAAGACTCTTGGGGTAAGACCATTATCTGAATTTTTTTTAAAAACCTTATAAGAAATTATACTATAGAGGATGGAGAATTACTGGGCATTAAATTGGGGCTAGAAGAGAGGCATCATCTTCTGGAAGGTGCTTGTCATCCAGTGAATATCTTCACTGACCATAAGAATCTCCACTATCTCTAGAGTACACAACGCTTAAATCCCAGGCAAGCTAAATGGACCCTATTCTTCTTGTCTTGGTCTGGATTCTATGCCTCAGCACCTCGTTTCTCCAGAACGCTTGATTGCTGCAGCTCCTATTAACCTTCAACGGATTCCTCCGGGGAAAACCTTTGTACATCCTGCCTTAAGGAAAAGAATTCCTAAATGGGTTACTCGTCCACGTTAGCTGGCCAGTTGGGAATTCAAAAATCTTTATTATTGATCTTGCAGCTCTATTGATGGCCTAATCTTGTCTAAGACGTCAAAGATTTGGTTCTCCTTTGTTCCTGTTGTGCCCACACTAAGTCATCTCATCTCAAACCCTCCAAACTGCTTCTACCCTTTCCTGTACCTGATAACCATGGACTCATATTGCTATTACGAATTTACCAACCTACTCTAATCACACACTCATTTGAGTGGTCACAGATCGTTTTTCCAAGATGTCCCATTCTGTGCCACTTCCTGGTCTATCTACTGTTCTGCAACTCACCTCCTATTTCTTTCAGCAAATATTCCACCTGCATAGACTTCTGATCAAGGGGTTCAATTCGTCTCTAAATTGTAGCATGCACTCTGTTCCCAACTCCAAGTTAAACTAGACTTCTCTTCTGTTTACCACCCTCAATCCAATAGACAAGTTTAAAGAGTCAATCAAGTTCTTGGGAACTATCTTTGTCATTTAATTTCATCTTGTCAGGAAAACTGGTCTGACCTTCTTTCAAAGGCTGAATTTTCATACAACAATTTTGATTCTGATTCTGCTGTTGTTTCTCCCCTCTTCATGTTTCATGGGCAACATCACCTCCCCCCTCTCCCCCTGCCTACCCTCTCAGAGGTTCCTGCTGTGATGCTCAGGTGCAAGAAATTTGCTCCATCTAGGTTACTTCCCCATCTCCCTACTCCAGTATATTGGTGTGTTTCCCTGGGGTCTTTACATTGATCTGGACTTCAATCTTTGCTTGTGACCAAGACTAGTCTCTGCCTGCTGCCTGGCCTGACATTACCGCGAGTGGCCTAACCATGTTGTGCCTGCCACCTGCCCTGACTGACTGCCTTCCTACGGACCACGTCTTGCCTGATCCTCCTGTACCATGCCTGTACCTTCACTGTCGCCGTGAACGGCAACATCAGTGATTGCGACCTGGGAGTCCCCCACAGCGAAGTTCATCCTGCCGTACAGCGGGCTCTGGTTAATAATGGGGGGCTCCTTAGATTCCGCTCCCTGATGTGTTCCATTAAATCATTTCTTATGGTGACCAAGATAATCTACTACCGTCACCTGTGACAGTCTTACATTGAATATTTGGCTAACTCAGGGGATCTACACCTGCTCGTGACATATATAAGGTTATTTGTGATATCACTACTGGTATAGTAGACTAGCTGGACCCAAGAGCTTCAAGTAACACATCTGTAGTGAGGTTTCATATACATGCTTCAAACTTAATGGTAGCAAAACTTGGTAAAATATTACCTGGACAACACACAATATAAGAATGAAGCATGTAAGTAAAATATACGTAATGAGAGGAAGCAGCACAACACAAAAGACAACATATTGTATATGTAATTTATTGTATAGAGGCCAAAGACATGCATCATCTTTATATGTTAGGTGGTTAAGGTCTAAAGCATAAGGCGCTCAAGTTGCTTTCAAATTTTGGGGCACAAAAATGTTCTTCTCTGATTCTAGTGAGCAGCTTCTTGCACATAGAAACTTGTATTGACCTCTCTTGTATATCAACAAGATATGTTAAGAATGATCAGATAACCGGTGGATAAAAAAGGAAAGAGGAAATAAAGAGGAAGGATGTGGAACTTCTATTTTAGGTAAATGATCATGTCATGACCTGGAAGCGAATATCCAACTAGTGCATGCAAATAACACGCAATCTCCGGTGTCTGCTCTAGGATGTGTCATGGACATCTGTCTTGAGCCACTAATCATTCCTCAGGTGCCAGTCATGGGGTGACTCACAAATAATACCAGAAGGATACCACACATTATCTGGAGGACTTATTTTGTCTTCAGCAAGTATTGTATTTACTCCTAACATCAAATGATATTCAGTAAAGGCATAGCATGGTGTACTTAACTGATACGATGGGGACAGATAGCTTGGATGATTTTTTTACCATTTTATGTAATTTACCATTTATATAATCACATGTTTTAAACCCTAAGATCATAGTACTGTATTATTGTGAATATACTATCATACCTGTCAATGATTTTTCAGAGCTTTATTAGGGTAGAGAAGGGTATTTCCACTGTATTGAAAACTTTGTGCTTCGCTCCTGCAAGCAATGCTAAGCAATGCTAACATTAGATCAGTACAAAAGGATATCATCTACACAACAGTGCCAGTGCCATCTAAAGCTAGAGGTTAAATATTTTAATAAGTTATTACAGTCCGCGAAAAAAGACTGGAGGAGATGTGAGGTAGTCAGACAAAAAGAAAAGGGAGGCCTAGAGACATCTTTGTGAGCTAAATTAAAAATGTATACATCTCAACTATGTGAACAAGACCATATATGGTTTGTTATGTCCTGGGCACGAGTGTCGCCACGACCCGCATGTCTGGCTGTGGGCACACTCGCTACAGTCAGTCCCTGCATCCATACTCACTTCTCCTCGCTCCCCGCTGTTCTCCTGGCAACCAGCGCACGTGTCTTTGCTTCCTAGTAAAATATAAAGGGCCATCACATCAGTGATTTGTTAATCACTGGGCATTGATCCTATTTAGTTCTGCCCCTTCCATTTAGTCTTTGCTGGATCTATGTGCCTTCAGAGTCTTATTGAAAGTGTTTCTTGTGTATTAGCCTCTACCGTGTTCCTGACCTCCTGCTTCCGTCCCTTGACTACGCTTACCCTGCTGCATACCCTGACCTTCCTGTCTGTCCCAGACTACAAGCCTGTCATATGATTCTGGACCTCGACGCAAGTCGCGTCAGTGGTAGCGACCTGAGAGTCTCTTGCCGCAGCAAGCCCAACCCAACTTATGGCGGGCTCTGGTGAAAGCCAGGGGCCCTTTAGACTACGCTGCTTGACGTGGCTTACACCACTGCTTGTGATGGGTCAATGGATGGACTACCAACAGCCATTACAGTTATTCATCAACATATAATATTTATTGGTTCTGGGATGACCGTTTTATGTTGAAAGCTCTGAGGAAGGATCATTTGGATCCGAAACATGTTAGCTGAGGCTGGTGTTTTTGCACTCTTGTCCTTTTAATCAGTTTGGTCTGGATATGTTTTTATCTGTGGAAAAATAAAAAGTCTTGCATTGCCTTCTACCCTGGACGTTTTTGGCTGGTTCATTACTTTTGCTGAATTTGAATTGTCTTGTGAGCTGAATTTTTCTTTTTCTGCTTGGTCCATTTTATGTTGAAACCATAACTCTATGGATAACTGGTAATTGGTTCTGAGGCTTCAAAATGTCACCCAACATTTCGGAAAATGAAGATTAAAGAAAATAAGGCAGATAAGTAATATAGATAAAACAAGTCTTACATACTGTATGACAGTCAAAAAGAGCTGCTGGAAGCTGTAATTTGCTTTCTAGTTTCAGGACAGGAGCTTCTTTGGGTCTTGTACTTTATAGACAATGTATGAGAAAAAAAAATGGAGCCACCCTTTCCTGGTGCCCAAAGAAGCTGTTCCTCCTGGCACATCTAAAGAGCATTACCAGCTATGTAGTACTTAACAGTACTGATGAGAGGTGCTACTAAACCACCAATCACTGCATGTACTTCACTAATTTCAAGGGTTTTACAACATACAATGTTCTAGAAATGACCCTTGTATGTTTAAAATATTGTATCCAGAAGCTATTATAACTTGAGGGACCACTGTATTTCTCAGATCATATTGGTTTTAATGCAGGTCTCTTAGAGGGGTTGTCCACCTTCTCTTTTATTAAGTACAAGTGAAGGTTCTGAAAGGTGACGTTGGGCAATGTCATGTGACCACTGCAGTGGTCACAGGCTGGAAGACAACAGAAGACCCAGGGAAAGAATTGGCAGACACATCAATGGAACAATGGTCGGGGAAGAGGTAACTATGTTTTTTTTTTCTTACAGGAGCAGTTGCAGATATGTTCTTAAAAAGGGGAGATAGACAAACCTTCGAAATATGTTTGCATTTTGATGTCTCAGCTGTGTGTTGGAATGTTCTTAAAAAACTTTAAAAACTCATCATCTGATCAATGTTAAACAAAACATTGTCCATATGATTTAATTCATTGTATGGCTCCCAGTGACATGATTTCCAATTGCTGGGGCTTCAGTTGATTGAAACCCAGGAAATCAGCAGACGAGTTACTGTTAGGGACTGTCAGGGACGCACACAGAGACACAGACAAGTGAGGCCCTGGCGCTGGTCCCAACCTCTGTCCCTGCCTTTTGGGGTACCTGACTCCTTACTAGGTCGGCCCCAACCAGAAGACTGAGATCTGCTCTGAGCCAAGTGAGACACCAGATGAAAACGAGCAAACATGAAACAAACAAGAAAAATCGGACAGGCCAAGTCAGCATAAAACAGGCATCACAGTACAAAAATGAGAGACAAGAGAATAACCAGGGTCCAAGCAAGAGTCAAAGAGCACAGAGAAGCAAATGAGAATACAGGCGAACTATAGGGAGAGGAAACCATATAGCAGGCAAAGAAGACAGGAAGCTGAGACTATAAATAGGGAAGAGGAGGAAGAAGAACAGAAGTGATAGGAGGAAGGAACTGTCAATCACCAAAAGAACAAGTTAACCACAATAGTGCTGGAAGATTCCAGGCCAGGGGCCTTGGCCAGGAATCAATTAAGCAGAGTTCACACTAGGAGAAATTGTCATGGCCGCAGCTGCAAGTATGGTCGCAGCAGCCGTGGCTGGTGACCAGAGCCAGATGCAGAGGGTCTGCCTGGCACAATTGTGACAGTACCCCCCCACCCCTTCTATGATGGGGCCACCAGACCCTCCTCACGTCCCCCAGGCTTGGAAGGGTTTGTTCAGTGAAATTTTTCCACCAGCCTGGGAGCGTGCAGGTCCTTAGCCACCACCCACAACCCTTCCAATGTACTAAATACTGGAGAGCGTTTTGGGCTCTGCGGGAGTCGATTATGTATTCGATTTAATATTCCAACTCCCCTTGCATGACCACAGGCCGAGGAGGAGGACGACCGACAATGACGGGAATGTATCTTTTCAGCAGTGATTTATGAAACACTGGATGAATGCGGAGTGAATTAGGAAGTCGCAATCTGAAAGATACTGGGTTCATAATTTCCATTATAACAAAAGGACCAATAAAGCGAGGAGCGAACTTCGTAGATGGGACCCGAAGACGGAGATTTTTTGTTGAGAGCCACACCTTGTCAACGACAACATATTTAGGTCCGGGTCGGCGTTTCTTATTAGCGTATTTAATTTGTTTTAGTTGGGCTCTTTCTAGAGTCTCACAACTCCTAGCCCAGATTGTGCACAGTCGCTTAACGATGGATTTTACGGAGGATAATTTGGATTCACAACCTGTTGCGGCAGAGTACCTGGGGTGAAACCCATAGTTACAGTAAAAGGGGGACAGTCGGTCGAGGAATTTTCGTGATTGTTTAGAGCGAATTCGGCCATAGGCAAATACTCACTTCACCTCTCCTGGCACTCTGAAACATAACATCTGAGATATTGCTCTAATGACTGATTAAGTCTTTCAGTCTGCCCATTAGTTTCAGGATGGAAGGCAGAGGAGAAGGACAGAGAGATGCCCAGCCTACCACAAAACTGTCTCCAGAACCTTGACACAAACTGTACCCCTCTATCAGACACTATACTGGAAGGAATGCCATGGAGTTTCAGCATATGATGAACAAATAAACCGGCGAGGGTCTTGGCTGAAGGTAATTTATTTAAAGCAATAAGGTGACATATTTTAGAGAAGTGATCCACGACCACTCAAATCACCGACCTACCCTTGGAGGGAGGAAGGTTGGTAATGAAATCCATGGAGATGTGAGACCAGCAACGGAAGAGGGTGTAACAATCCCTCTGGGAGTTGTCGGGGTACCTTTGCCTAGCACAAGTCTCACAGGCGGTAACGAATTCCTTGACATCATGCTGCCACGAAGGCCACCAGTAGGTGCGAGATAAAAGGTACCCAATGCCCGCGATGCCAGGATGCCCGGACAAAAAAAGAGAAGTGGGGCCCCCTCCAAATCTTCAAACAAAGTGGCATGGGACAAAGAGGTTTCAGGGGGTGCTTGGAGGAGCAGAGGGGCCTTTTGAGTTGGAAATCGCAGAAATTAAATCCCAGTCTGTGGGGGGTTGCAACAACTACACCCCGGGCAAGGATATTTCCCGGGTTTCCCCCCCGGGGTGTCACCCGCACCAAAGTTGGGACAAGGGTCGGCCCCTTTACATTTTTTGCCCGGGACAGTAGGTTACACAAAGTTAAACCTATAAAAAAACAAAGCCCCTCGTGCTTTACGGGGGTTCAACTGGTTTAGAATTGTCAAGATACAGTAAATTTTTTATGATCTGTAAGAACAGTTACCCTATGCCTGGCCCCCTCCAGAAGGTGTCTCCACTCTTCAAAAGCCCATTTAATGGCCAACAATTCTCTGTTACCAATATCATAGTTAGTCTTAGCGTTGGAGAATTTTCTAGAGAAGAAGGCGAAAGGTCGGAGACTGGTAAAAGGTTCAGCTCCCTGGGACAGGACGGCTCCTACACCTTTTTCAGGACCATACACCTCCACGGACAAAAAACATTGTTTCTGGGTCCAGGGTTGGACCAGGGACAGGTGCAGAAAGTAAAACATTTTTCAAAGGTTAAGAAATTTTTGCTTCGGCCTCCTCATGGTGTCCAGGGGAGCGTGGGTTTCAGGCCCCTTTCCTAGTAAGATCAGTGAGGGGTTTTAACCAATCAGGAACACGTTCTTAAATGAATTTGCGATAATAGGTTAGCAAACCCTATAAAATAAATGTGGATTTCTTTTCAAGGTAGGTAGTAGGTCTCACACTCTATGAGTGGCAGAAAGAAGAAGAAAAAACTTTTATCTGAATCCATACTTATGGAATTGGAACTAAGTTGTGTATCCCAGGAAACCCTTAATCTCTGGACTCCAAAACTGACATTTGGACAGTTTGGTCACATAAATGAATCTGACGCAGCCTGGAGAGGACCTCCATCACCTGATCCCGGATATGGTTTGTCAATCTGGTGGAAAGTGAGGATGTGTCATCTAGGTTACACACATGGAAAGGGGCCCAAAAAGATCACTTGGAAAAAATCTATTAAACAAAAGCTTTGGAAGATGGCAGGGCATACGAAGGACCGAAAGGGATAACTAGGTATTTCAAAGTTGCCCCACAAGTATATTAAAGGCCGCATTCCACTCGTCCCCTTCTCTGATCCGATCAGGTTGTACGCCCCCACGGAGATCGATTTTGGAGAACCCACGAGCACCCACACCTGGTTTAAAAGATCTGATCAGAGGGAGTGGGATGCTGGTCCTTTATTTAGTAATCTTATTGAGGCTCCCCAATACAAGCTTCGTCTCAATACAGGTCGAGAGACACCATCTTCTTTTTTTCGACAAAGGAAATAAAGCAGCTCCCCACTGGCCCGAGATAGTGGTCGTAATGTGCACCCTTTCCAAGCTTTCCTGAATTTAACTGACTGCATAGATTCTCTTTCCGGGATGAACTTGGTTACAGTTGGAAGAAGAGTGGCGACATTTAGGCAGCTTTGCTGCCGGAATGAAGCCTATAGCACAATCATAAGGCCGATGCGGCAGGAGACTGTCCACAACAGCCTCATCAAAGAAGTCTTTGAAATCAGAGATAAAGTCGGGAATATCGTGATTACCATTTATAGAGCACATCAAGGACTGAACAGTCTTTAAATGAGAACCACATGAGTCCCCACCATAAACCAACTCAGCAAGTCCTCAGCGAATACAGGATATTATGGAGGGCCGGTAGCAATGGCACAAGCCCAAAATAATATCCAATGGAAGTTCTCCATGACAAAAACGGACCAGTTGTTCAGAATGCAAGCACCCAATGTTCAAGATAATTTCAGTAGTACGGTATTCTATTCTTCCCTCATCTCGTGGGGTAGAATCTGCACCTGAAACCGAGACGGGAGAATACAACGGAATTAATTCTAACTCACAGCCATACTAATGAAACTAACGGCAGCTCCTTAATCAATCATGGCTTGGCAAACAAAACACCATGGGCTCCTCTCCAGAGTCCCGAGCGGGAGATGGTGATGGAGGTGGGAGAGGAGATTTTGTAGAGACAGCAGAAAAAGGTTTGACAGGAGAGCCTGACCTGAACTGCCCAGTCAACCCCCCAAGCTTTTCTCTACGTCTCTCTCCTAGTCTTCTGTCAATGGATATTGCCAAAAGGTAATAACGGTCCCATAAAGGTCTTCAAGGGATAGGATGGACTGAAAAATTAGTATCTTCACTGCATCAGACAGCCCTTGTCTGAAGACTGTCTTGAGAGGTTGGTCAGGCCACCCAGTTACGAGGCTCCATTGGCGGAATTTGGAACAATAATCCTCAGCCGAGTGGCGACCCTGCTGAATGGATAACAGATGGGTTTCTGCTAATGCTGCACGGTTAGGATCAAAATAAATATGGCCTAACGTCAGAAAAAAATTGTCCACAGATCTCTACTCTGGAGCCTCAGGAGGCATAACTAATCCTGAGGTGGGCCCTGGAAGAGCGACACAGCCATAGCAACTTTCTCAGCCTCAGGAAAAATTATTGAACCGAAAAAATAGGCGACAAGATTCCCTGAAGGTCCGGAATCTATCAGGGTTGCCATCAAAGCAGTCTGGAAGCTGCATATTCGGTTTGTGCTGGATGTTTTGGCCCACAAACCCAGGAGCAGGAAAGGACACTGATGGGATGGCTGGTTCAGGCCATTGACATAGCATCCAGGCGAAGCAAGATCTGGTTCATAAGCCCTGCCATGCCCTGAAATTGCCTTGGCACCTCGTCCGGACGGTCAGAGACCGACAAGTCGGTGCTCAAAATGAACAGCCGGGGAGTTGCCTGAAATAAGGGCCTGATATAATGTTAGGGACTGTCAGAGACGCACACAGAGGACCAGACAAATGAGGTCCTGATGCTGGTCAAAACCTCTGTTCCCTGCCTTTTGGGGAGGACCTGACTCCTTACTAAGGTCGGCCCCAAACCAGACGACTGAGATCTGCTCTGAGCCAAGTGGAGACAAAAGAAGATGAACAAACACGAACAAACACAGAGAAGTCGCCACAAGGCTTCTAAGTCAGCAACAAAACGGGCAGCGCAGTAAAAAAAACGAGAGACAAGAGAATAACAGGTTCTCTAAGCAAGAAGTCAAAGAGCAAAGAGAAGCAAATGGAGAATATAGGCTAAACTATAGGGAGAGGAAACCGTATAGCAGGCCAAAGAAGACAGGAAGCTGAGACTATAATCAGGGTAGAAGGAGGAAAGAAGTACAGAAGTGATAGGGAAAGGATTTGTTTCAATCACAAAAAAGAACAAGTTAACCACAATAGTTGCTGGAAAATTCCTTGGCCACGGGTGTTGGCCAGGAATCACAAATTAAGATACCAACGTTTGAAGACAGAGTTGTTCACACTAGGAGAAATTGTCTTGGCCGCCAGCCTGCAGTTGATGGTCCTGCTAGCGGCCGTGGCCGGTGACCAGAGTCAGATGCAGAGGGTCTGCCCGGCGCAATCGTGACACTTAAGATTACATCACTGGAGAGTGCTGCTAATAACAAGGGGAGCTGACAACTTACGGCTACATATACAATACTGTTACACTTTAGATACAGTTTTAGGGCTGGTCCCAACCCAAATTTTGCCAGCAGCAAAATTGTACAACCAATCACCAGTCTTTATCCAGACATGATTAAAGGAAGTGTATTCTATCGAAGAATAATACACTTTAATTTTCCTGCATGGAAAAAGGCTGGTGATTGTTTATATGATTTTCGTTTGATTTCCAGCAAAACGTGGGTCAGGCCAAACTCGCCCTAAGCGAATCCAAAACAGTACTTGAAAAATATCTGTTCCAATGTCTGTGTTCTTTAGGCTCATATTAATCTTTTCCTTTTATTAGCCAGTCTCAGATATGGCTTTTTCTTTTCCACTCTGCCCTGAAGGCCAGAATCCCAGATTTCGCTCTTCACTGTAGACATTTGAGATTGCGTTTGCAGGTTACTATTTAATGAAGCCTGCCAGTTGAAGGACCCATGGTGAGTCGTTTTCGATTTCTCAAACTAGAGACTCTAATGTACTTGTCCTTGTTGACTCAGTTGTGCGCGGGGCCTCACCACTTCTCTTTCTATCTGGTTCTAGAGCCTGTTTTGTGTCTCTCCTTTCGAAGGAACGTAGTACATCGCATGGAGTAGCCTTCATCTCTCAGAACAGAATAGACTGTCGAGTTTCACATGAAAGTTCTCTTTTCTGGGCATTTTGCGAGGTTTTAATCGAAACAAACAAATTTTTATGCTCCACATTCTCAAACTAACTTAAAGAGAAAGGTCAGTTTTTAATAGCTTCTCGTTAATCAGCAAAACTGTTTTCAAGCATGTGGCTAACATACTTGCACAAGGGTTTTCAAGGGTCTTGTTCAAAATTCAATATAGCTTTCTTACACAGTTAGCAAATACACAATGTAACCATTAGAAACACTGGACGTGATGGTTGGTTGGAAAATGGACCTCTATACACCTATATAGAATAATGCATTAACACAAGACGTTTGCAGCTAGAATAGTGATTTACCACACTAACAATGTAAAGAGTGAATTTCTGATTCATTTAATGTTAGCCCAAACTTTTGAACGGTTTGTGACCACAAACTTTTGAACGGTAGGTGGATTTGTGTGTGTATAATTATATATATATATATATTTTTATATATAATATATATATATAAATTATTGTATATATATATATATATATTTATTATTTATTTATTTATTTTATCTATTACAAGTTTTATTGATGCTGGTTATTGACGTTATATCCTTTTAACATCTTTCACCTGTAAAAACCATGCAGTCATGAACCCCATGGAACTGTGTGTAGTTTTGCTGTGCATTTTGTGGCTGCATAACTCACTACCTCAACGAGTGAACTCAGATTAATGTGCCAGATGAATTTTATAATAAAATATTATATACATTTATATGTTACATACAGATGGTGATTTACCAACAGAAAGTAACCAGCTCTGATATCTTGCTGTGAGTTGCTGTGTTTTAGCACCGTGTTAGTAAATTACCCTCAAATATACACTTATCAAATTATTCCTATTCTGTTCCCAGCCTTTAATTTGATAATATGACATAAATGAAAAAGAAGACTTGGGGTGGAATGGCAAAAACACTCACATAAATGACTTCCTGTTTGTGGTCTTTGAACTGTGTACAATCTGTAACCCGGCTGAACGCTAGTCTAACCTCCTGGTGAGAACTGTTATCAAGTACCGTTTCCCCCTGCTCTCATACGGTAATTGGGGGTCCCATGGGAAACTTTATTTGCAATGCTTAGCATTCCTCTTGGGAACTGTAGGGAGGACATTATACTAAATTTGTCAGAGGAGAGCCACAAGGGTAAACTGTCATAAGCAGAAGAGATACACGAAAAGTTCATTCTCACAGATACGTTGCATACTGTTTTGTCGTGTCTACATACATTTAGTTGGCACACTTTTACACTGGAAAATGGCATTTCGTCCTAAGCCTGTTGTAAGAAATTTTTATTTTGTGCTCATTGTCATTACAAATATTACTTGTGTTTTTCATAGCACTGTTAGCCATACATTTAATAGTCAAGCATTTTTCCCCTTCGTGACGCTGCTATTTTTTGATTTTTCTTCCTTTCCTCCCCAACTTCCAAGAGCCAAAACTTTTGATAGCATATGAGAGCTTGTTTTTTAATTGGGACAAAATGTTCTTTCTAAAGGTAACAATTACTATGCCGTATAATGCATTGGGAAACACAAAAAATTGTAGAGTGGAACGTGAAAAAATGCAATGGCAACATTTTTGCGGGGGTTTAGTTTTTATGGAGGGCACAATTCAATCACAATGACATAATATATTTGTTCGGTGGGTTGGTACAATTCCGACGATAACAAATTTATATATTTTTCATCATGTTTTACTACTTTTAAAAAAAATGTAAAAAAATTCTGAGACCAATAACTTTTTCAAGTTTCCTTCTGTTAGATCTGTGTCATTGTTCATTTCTTGCAGGGTGAAATCTGTTTTTTATTGGTATAAATGTGGAGTGTATGTGTCTTTTTAAAGATTTTTTAATCCACTTTCTGGAAGGCGGGATGACCAAAAGAAAATCACAATTCGAACATTTTTTTTATTACGGCACTCACCATGCGGGATAAAATGCATATTTTTTTAATTCATTTATTTCAAAGTGTGAATCCCAGATTAACCTATCAGTATGTTTTTAGAATGTGAAAGAAACGCACACAAACAAAGGAAGAACATTCAAATTATTTTCTGATGTTGTCCATGGTAGTAACTGAACCTGGGACCTCAGTGCTACAAGACAACAGTGCCAATCACTGAGCCACCAATGTATTAGGTCAGACTTTTACGGATGTGGTGATCCCAATTATGCTTAATTTTTTCATTGTTTATTTTTATGTATATGGTAAATATTTTTTTTCAATTGTAAATTTTTTTAAATTAATTTTTAACTTTTTTTTATATTTACATTTAGTCGCCTTATGAGACTTGAACAAGTGATCATTTGATTTCTTCTACAATTTACATAGGGATGTCAGCAGGATGTAATAGGAATGACATCATGGCATACATGGAGGCCTTCATTAGGGCTCCAGCCACACTGGTAGCTGAAGGGCACCTCCCGATCGCATTGCAGGGAGCTGATTTGAGGCCACATCAGAACCTTTACATTTACTTGGACACTGTGGTCAGATTTGCCGCGGTGTCTAAAGGGTTAAATAGCCATGACTGGAGCTGTCTGCAGCGAGTGTGTCCGCTCCATAATCCCTTAACGGTTCCATGATGAGTATATCCATCATAGAGCATTAAGGGATTAAAGGGGTTGTCCAGTTTATCTAGAATTAACATACTAGGATTCTGATCCCCAACAAAATATAAAAAAAAAACTATACTCACCTTCCTCCTTACCAGTGTTCCTGTGCTAGTTCTCCCCAGTTTTGTGTTTACTTCTTCAGAACAGTTTTTATTTATATTTGATTGGGCACTAGTACCTTATTGTTTAACCTCTTACCGCTTCAGTCAGTGTTGACCTCTATGATAGAATCCTATTTTTCAAATGTGACAAGGGTCATTTTATGTGGGGATTACATTTACCTATCTATGTGAATCAAAGATTGTTTTCTCATGACACATTGGATGATATGTAAGAACGGGGCTGTGCCAGTTATCTGGCGTCAAAAATCTTTAGTAGATGTATGAACAGCCACATTGCAAACTTTGGCACGATAAGCGCAGGAGCAACACTTTTTAATGCACCAAAGATTGGGGGCGTTCTGGGGATATGTCGTACCACATTCATAGAACTAGATACATTCATGATTCGTTGACACACAAAATACTTTATAACTAGCATCTATCATATGTCTACTGTAGGCTGGCATCATTTTTTAAATATCTTTTTTTTTTTTAACGATATTGCGATATTTACAATATTTTGACACAAAAAGCTTGTTCTATAGCTGTATGAACAATGGCACTCCAAACTTTGGTGCGATAAGCACCTGCACGTCAAAGAGTTAGGGTTTTCTGGGGGCGTGTCGCACCACATTCATAGAAGTAGACACATTTATGATACTTTGATGCCAAACCTATGTGCTGAACAGTTAAAACAGCCAGACCAGGTTAAAGATGGTCTGCTTGAGCCACATTGTCATATTGGTACTACTCACATTCTACTTTACCTTAAAGCTACAAAGATTAGCTTTCAACATGTAGGGACAGGTAATTGAAGACTTTTTTCCAAACAGTGTATTGATTTTAAATTATCAGGAATAAAAATTTTACGCTCTGAGGTAAACAGATTTTTTTACCTGACCATAACTTTGCAATCAGATTAGAGCAGAGAGCAGGGAGTGATGTAATTTTCAGGAGAGCTCATTGGGAGAGGACTATTTTCTAACAAGATTATTTTTAAATTAAAAATAACAACGTTTTCAGTCTCCACAGCATGTGTAGCATTGTTTACTGAAGATAACAAATCCTACACTTGTCAGTAAAGGCACAGCTACTTACAGAGAAGCTAAATCACTGCTTCAGAGCCACCCACAGCCTGAAGAGACAGAGTGAGTGTAAAACTGCTTGTGACTCAGAAAAACAGTGATGACAAAACTCCTTTAAGAAATATATCCAGGGGTATAATATATTAACTCCACAGGTGTTTCACAGATTATTTTAGTTTTAGGCTGTGAAAAAAAAAAAAAAACATTTTTTCCAATATTTCCAAAATTTTAATTTTTCAAAAAAGTGGGAATAAAGACCAAAAGAATTCATTCCGCAAGTTCTTATAAGTTTGGCAATACGCTATTTGTAGTTGTAAACTGCTGTTTGGTCATATGGCAGGGTGTAGAAGGGAGGGAGCGCAATTTGGTTTTTGAAACACAGATTTTGGTGGGTTTCATGTCGCAGTTACAATGCCCAAAAAGTACCAGAAGAGGTGAAACCTTTCAGAAGTCACCCGATTTTGGAATCAACACTCCTCAGGGTATTCATCTAAGGGTGTTTTTTAGGCCCATGGGTTTTTCACAGTTTTATTTAGCATTGGGCAGTGGAAATGGAAAAAAAACCCAGCAATTCCGCTGTTGTTTTTGGGTTTCATTTTTACAGCGTATATAACTCGGCTAATGCAGGTCCCTAAAATTACAAGAATATCAGTTTTACATAGCTTTTAATGTTTTACTACTTGAACACTATAAAAATGTATTTGTAAAAAAAAATAGTTGGACAGCCATAACTTTTTATTTTCTGTATACTGAGCTATATAAGGTCTTTGTTTTTTGCAGGATGAGTTGTTTTCATTGGTACCATTTTGGGGATGCATGAAATTTTTTTATCACCTTTGAATAATTTTTTGTGAAACAGAATGAAGAAAACACAACAATCCTTGTAGTGTTTTTTATTCTTTACAGTGCTCACCATATGGTATAAATGACATGTTATCTTCTGATAGCCATAACTTTTTTATTTTTATATATACACCGAGCAATGTAAGGGCTCCATGAGAGGAACTTTGGGTGTATATAACTTTGATTGCTTTTTCTTTGACGGGATGAACAAAAGTTACAATTCTACCATTTTTTTTTGTTTTTCACGATGTTCATTGTTCAAGCTTAATAAAGTGACAGATCTACAGTTAAGGAAATAATTATTTGATCCCTTGCTAATTGTGTAAGTTTGCCCACTGCCAAAGACATGAACAGTCTATTATTTTAAGAGTAGGTTAATTTTAACATTGAGAGACAGTTCTCCCTGTGTAGTTTTAGGCTGATCTCTCACCTTCCTCATGATCAAGGATACCCTACAAGGTGAGATTTGTGCCCCAGATTGATGTCAATTGAGTCATTTTCTTCCATTTTCTTACTATTCCACCAACAGTTGTCTCCTTCTCACCCAGCGTCTTACTTATGGTTTTATAGCCCATTCCAGCTTTGTGCAGGTCTATGATCTTGGACCGGGACATCCCTTAGAAAGCCTTTGGGTTTCTTGCCCATGTTGTAGGGGGTTAGAGTCTGACTGATTAATTGAATCTGTGGAAAGGAGTCTTTTATAAAAGTGACTATTCAAGACAGCTGTCTTTAATGCAGGTAATAAGTTGATTAGGAGCGTCTAACTGGTCTGTAGGAGCCAGAACTTTAATGGTTGGTAGCGGATCAAATACTTACCTCTCTCAGCAAAATGCAAATAAATTTATATAATTTATACAATGTGATTTTCTGGATTTTATTTTTTATGTTCTATCTCTCAATGTTAAAATTAACCTAACCTTAAAATTATAGACTGTATGTATACTTTATTTTTGGGTGATTGGCATGGGGAAAGGGCGGTATCCGTACTTTACTGCATGTGTGTTTGTGGTTTTTTTTCACTTTTTATTTTATTATTTTTACTTTTTAACTTTTGTTTGACTTGTCCAGATACAGTAGGGGACTACACTCATGGATTATTAGATCACTGGTGTAAAACAATGCAGTACATCACTGTACTGCATTGTATTACAAGTTGTAAATCATCACGTCTTGGGAACCACTGGGCATGATGACGACAAACAAGTTTGTTATGGAAGCCATTGACAGGGTGCTGATGGAGATAGAGAGAGCCCCCTCCCTCTGTCATTCCTCTTAGATTCATGATGTCTAAGGAGTTAATCTGTGGTGACTGGAGTTTACTACAGCTAGTTTCAAGCACTGATATTCATGACCGATAGATACCTCATGTCTCAGGAACCACTTCCTGACCATAACGTACTGGTGCTTTAAATGTTGGTTTAGGGATAACTCAAGGACTAGAGATGAGCATGTCCCTCATTAGTGTTGAGTAAATGCTTCAATCTCCTAATATGGAATTGAAAGACATTGTTGAAAATGCTAAATATGGATTTGAGTATGTTAAATCACAAACACTGATGCTGCCTGATAGACCCAATTGACTACAATGGAGTCCATTGAGTTTGTGTCCCTGGTGGCCATAATTTTAACCCCTTAAGGACCCAGCCTGTTTTGGCCTTCCTGACCCAGCCCTATTTTTGAAATCTGGCATATGTCACTTTATGTGAGAATAACTTTTTGACACTTTTACCTAGCCATGTGATTCAGAGATTGTTTTCTCGTGACACATTGTGCTTTAAGTTAGTAAGAAATTTTTATCCATACAAACCTTGTTTGTTTGTGAAAAAATCAAAATTCATGAAAATTTGGAAAAATTTTCGATTTTGAAAAATTGCAAAATTTCTGCGTGCAAGACAGATAATTATTCCCACAAAATAGTTTATAATAGCATCTACCATATGTCCACTATAGGTTGGCATCATTTTTTAAATGTCTTTTTTTTTTTTACGACATTGGGGGGGTTAGAAATT
>JAODAL010029292.1:0-51849 GCA_025379985.1 Phyllomedusa bahiana
AACCTTCAACCTCACTTTAAATTTTTGCAGTTTTTTGTGACAGTTGTACCTCCCTGTTCTGTTACTGTACCCAGTATGTTACCCCTCCAAGCAATAGACAACTAACAAAATTCTTCCCGCGTTGCTCAGAAAGAAGTTACTGCAAACAAATGCTTACACATCAGTTCTTCCGCTCTCCTAGCTGTACTGATTGTTTGTACATATCTATTTCCTCAGGACATGTTACAATTGAATGTGATGATAACACTGTGGGTGTGCTGGCCTCTGGGTCTCTAGACTTTCTAGCTCCAGACCTTTAAAAACTGCATGGTATGCCTTCATTGGAGGCACGCTACTGCTGATCTACATTTGAAAAATTTTGAAAACTAACAAGTAGTTTTTTAAACAACTAAGTAGTAGTGATGATAATAGTTATTCTTTTTTTCTGCTAACGAATCTAAAAGTTTAAAGTTTTTAAGTAAGTATTTCAGACTTTTATTGAATAGGAAGGAAATGAGACATACTAAAGAATTGTTATTTTTAGTTACTGTGTATCTGAAAGTTCTCTGAGCTGATGTATAATAAAGGAAAAATCAAATGAAAAAAAGAACTGTTTTGCATTTATTTGGTGTGCCAAGTTTGCTTTTAGTGACATCTGGAATTGTGAAGTCTATTGTACTTTATAATGCGCAGGTGTTAGTGTTTTTTATCTACTATATTTTAGCCACAAGAAAGGGGAAATAATGAGGTAAAAACAGGAAAAAATGAAGGAAAGTATCAAGAAATCTGTCAGACAATGTGTGTTAATGGAAAATAGTTTTTTAGTGTATGTAAGAAATAAGTAAGAATTCCAAATACAATAGTCTGTGAGAGAGAGAGAGAAGTTAAAGAGAATAGTAATAATAGAATGAAGCTGAGTAAAAGCACATAGGGGACATGTATGAAAAGTGGTGCTGCCTCGTCAGTCCTTCTTCCTAGTGAGTTAGTGTAGCATTCATCAGTGTGTATGAAAGTGTCTCACAGCACTGGTGCATATAAAAGTGTTGGGTCTGTCGCAGCACATTTTGCGGCACATCTTGGCATAGGGTAGTTCGCACACCTGTTGGACTGGGCTACGACAGGTTTTTTTGGCTCACAACATGCCAGAAAACTGGCACAGCCCCGTTCATACAAGTCACCTATAGTCAGTATTTGTGGTAAGATCCAGTTAGAGAGCCATTAATAAAAATATAAGGGTGCATAGTCTCCTGCAAAGAACCAGCTGCAGTTTTGCAAACAAATTAATAAAAAGAAAGTAAATTAGCTCACCCTTTCTTAGCATTTATATGTTTAACTTCCGAGATAAACCACTGTGATCAAGAAAATTTGAGTGGTTTGAAACGTGTAAGCGTATTTTCTATTTACCTGCCCTTTTAGCTGTTTGTGTATGGCTTATTAGAAATAAAATACCTGCTTTTATTCAATCATGCTGGATGGTCATTCTATACTGGAACTTTAGTTTTGGTCTTTCTATTTATAGTGATGTACCAGCCACTTCAGTAATTCATCGACATCGAGTGATGAGTCTCCTACTTCTGTCAAACCCTTAAGATGCTATGATCGCTTCTCACCTGGGTATCTAAAGAGAAAAACTGCCAGGGATTGACCTTTTTTTAGTTCCAGAAGTATTAGGGCTTGTTCACACGGAGTTTTGGATCCTTTTTACGGATCCGTTTTTGACAGTTGAAAAACGCATCCGTAAAGCGGATCTGCAAAACGCAGCAGTTGTTACTTTATTTGGATCCGTTTTGAATGCTTTTTCACCTGTGTTTTACGCATCCGCTTTTCGGATGCATTTTCAGAACAGGAAAGGAGGAGATCTCACCTCTATTCAGCGATCCTCCTGCCCGCACCTCCATTCAGCGATCCTCCTGCCCGCACCTCCATTCAGCGATCCTCCTGCCCGCACCCCCATTCAGCGTTCCTCCTGCCCGCACCTCCATTCAGCGTTCCTCCTGCCCGCACCTCCATTCAGCGATCCTCCTGCCCGCACCTCCATTCAGCGATCCTCCTGCCCGCACCTCCATTCAGCGATCCTCCTGCCCGCACCTCCATTCAGCGATCCTCCTGCCCGCACCTCCATTCATCGATCCTCCTGCCCGCACCTCCATTCAGCGATCCTCCTGCCCGCACCTCCATTCAGCGTTCCTCCTGCCCGCACCTCCATTCAGCGTTCCTCCTGCCCGCACCTCCATTCAGCGATCCTCCTGCCCGCACCTCCATTCAGCGATCCTCCTGCCCGCACCTCCATTCAGCAATCCTCCTGCCTGCACCTCCATTCAGCGATACTCCTGCCCGCACCTCCATTCAGCGATCCTCCTGCCCGCACCTCCATTCAGCGATCCTCCTGTCCGCACCTCCATTCAGCGATCCTCCTGCCTGCACCTCCATTCAGCGAACCTCCTGCCCGCACCTCCATTCAATCACTGTCCTGCCCGCACCTCCATTTAGCGATCCTCCTGCCCGCAGCTCCATTCAGCGATCCTCCTGCCCGCACCTCCATTCAATCACTGTCCTGCCCGCACATCCATGCAGCGATCCTCCTGCCCGCATCTCCATTCAGCGATCCTCCTGCCCGCACCTCCATTCAGCGTTACTCCTGCCCGCACCTCCATTCAGCGTTCCTCCTGCCCGCACCTCCATTCACCCTCCCTCCTGCCCGCACCTCCATTCAGCGTTCCTCCTGCCCGCGCCTCCATTCAGCGATCCTCCTGCCAGCTCCTCCATTCAGCGATCCTCCTGCCAGCACCTCCATTCAGCGTTCCTCCTGCCCGCACCTCCATTCAGCGATCCTCCTGCCCGCACCTCCATTCACTGACTGTCCTGCCCGCACCTCCATTCAATGACTGTCCTACCCGCACCTCCATTCAATGACTGTCCTGCCCGCACCTCCATTCAATCACTGTCCTGCCTGCACCTCCATTCAATCACTGTCCTGCCCCGCTCACCGCTCACATGCTCCGGTCCCGCGATCCACCTGCAGCCACGCCGTCCTGCTCACCGCGCCGATCCACCTGAAGCCGCTCACCGCCGATCCACCTGCAGCCGCTCACTGCGCTTTTCACATCTGCTTTCAGGATTCAAAGCGCAGCTGCTACGAACCCGGAGTGTGGAGCGCTTTTGGACATGTGCCAAAAGCGGACTCCATTATCTCCTATGGGCTTTCACTTGAGTAAACCGCAATAAGAATTGACATGTCAATTCTTAAAGCGGATCAGAAAAGCGCAGTGCAGGAGAGCCCTCAAAAGCGCATCGCTGATCTCCCGTGATGAGAATAGCGATGAGCTTTTGCCATTGATCTCAATGTTAAGCACACTGACAATTTTTAGATCCGTTTTGCGGATCCGTTAAACGGATCCGTTAAACGGATCACAAAAAATGTCGTGTGAACAAGCCCTTACAACGTCACTATTAATTATTAATCTTGCAGATATGCGTCCATCACCTGTGAGTTGACCATGCCAAAAATATACATCACTATGTGGGAAATAGCACCCAATGATGAAGTACATTCTCTTTACAGGTCATGAAATAGTTAGATTGAATGAGCAACAACAAAAACAACAAAAAACACATAAACAAATCACAATCAAACAACAAAATGGTAAAAATGTGCCTTGAGTATTATAGGGGTTTTTTCATCTGGCAGTTTCACAAGAACCTGCTTTTTTTAGTCAGTCTCCACTTCTTGTTTAGACTGTGGACGGTTCTACAGAACTGACTGAAATTTCAGCTTTGCTGTTCCTAGCTGAGCATGTTAGAGAAACATTGGTGATGGAGGGGTTTTAACAGCAGGGTACAAGGCTACAGAGATCTAAAGGGTTAAGGGCTTGTTCACATGGAGTTTTCACTCCGTATTACAAGCGTTTTTTAGATCCGTCTTGGGGACCGACAGGACAGTCCCAGAGACAGATCTAAACAATCAGCAGAGGGATTATCACTGTGGGCTGTGAGGAAGATGCAGCAGAATTGCATGTCAATTCTTTCAAAGACGGACCCGAGCTGCACTATGGAAACACGCAGTGGCGATCTCTCAAGAGAATGCCGCTGCATCTTCCTCATAGCCCGCAGTGATAAACTCACTGCTAATTGTTTAGATCCATCTCTGGGTCCATCCTGTTGGTCCCCAAGCCGGATCTAAAAAGCGCTTGTAACACAGAGTGAAAACGTCGTGTGAACAAGCTCTAACATTTGCCACTAAGAAAAATAAACAAGCTCTTGTGCTGCTTATACAATACAACTGGGAGTGCTATAGCAGAAAGAGGTGGTTGATAACCCATGAAAGCTTATGTACACAAGCAGGAGATAAAAATATATCTAACTCTGAAAGGAAGCAAAGTCAGAACAGCAATGTATTTGGTGATAGTCTTTAATTATGTTTCTCTAAATGGTTGAAAGCTAATCAATGTTGTGGAAATACCCTTTTAACCAAGAAATTAAAATCAAGTTAATAAGAAAGAATTACTTCTGTATCACTTAAGAAAAGAGTTACAGTACTTAACTGTGAACCGGACCAATCCAGACATAGAATAGAAACAAATGCATTATACTTACTAATGATTTAAGTCTAGTAATCATGCCAATATGTTCTAATTTCATATTAGGGCATGTGAATTTATGGGGATGCATTCCCACACAGTAATTTTTTCTGGTAGCCAGTGCAAAGAGTCACTTCAAAGATCAACTTTAACATTAAAACCACCTGCCTAATATTGTGTATGTCCCGCTCGTAACACCAAAAGAGCTCTGCATCCTCAAGCAATGAACTTCACAAAACCTCTGAAGACACCAAGACATTTATATCAAATACTTTAAGTTCTATACATTAATGCATGTGGCCTATAGGGATCATATTTGTTTTTCCATATAATGCCATGGATAGTAATTAGAGATGGGCGAATTGATTCTAACGAAGTGGAATTCGTTTAGAATTTCAGGAAAACTTCGGTTCTGAACGAAGTCGAAGTTTGGGGTAATTCCATGAAGAAGTGGGGCTTTTGATTGATAAAATGGCTGCGAGCACATGGCGTTACATGGGGCAAAGAACTCTGGGAGGAAGAAGGGCATAGCCTACATGACATGTGCAGAGATGAAGCCAATCAGAGACCGGCGGGATTCTGTGACGTCACCGCACTATATAAGTCTGAGTGCGACGCTGGAGCTCAAAACCGCTCTCACTGTACTGATCAGGGAAGGTGCTGATGCGGCTGCTAATGATATCTCTTACTAAAGAAGTCATTTTTATACAGCGATTTTTGGGGGGTGTCACAGTTTGTCTCAGAGACTGCTTCTCTTAACGTTCAAATTCTGATTTTGTGGGGTATTGGAATTGAAGTCCAGTGTGCGTCCAATGCAGCTGCATATACATTTTAATGCATCTGCTCACAGCACATTAATATCCAAGGGTTATCTAAGCCTTTTCCCTGTTGTATTCATTTAAAAGAAACAGCGTTTTTACAATCCAAATACCACTTCATTTCTGGTTGCTCAATTCTTTTGCGCAATTTACATCCAGGGTAATTTAAGCGTTGTTCTGCTTTTTGTGGACTAAAAGAAACCTCTTTTTTCCAAACCCCCAAAAAAGACATTTTTCCTGTAGCATAATTCATAACCGAAGGTTAATTACAAGTTTTTCTCTTGTTGTGTACCGTAAAATACACGCCATTGTAACACACTACAAAGCTCGTAGTTTTTGGTTGCTCAATTCTTTTGCACAATTTACATCCAGGGGTTAATTAAAACATTGTTTTGCTGTTGTGGGTCACTAAAAGAAACCTTCTTTTTCACCGCCAAAAAACAAATTTCCCTGTAGCATAATTCATATCCGAAGGTTAATTAAGCCTGTTTGTGCTTTTACATTCAGTAAAAAAACACAGTGTTTTTTAAAAGACACATACCAGTAATTTTTCCCGGCCATTTGTGGAGCGCAATTTATATCCAAGGGTTACCCAAGCTTGTTACTGGGTTCATTTGAAGTCAAATACAGGGTGTGTATTTATCGTATACAGATATCTTCATCAAACAGTGTCTATACATTTTAGAACAAAAAAGTAAGTCAGACAAAGAGGGGGCAGGCTCTTCACCTGCGAGTGGCAGTGGCACAAACATTCCTGGAGCAGGCCCAGGTCGCAGCCCCAGCAAGGGACTTCGCAGCAGGGGTCACTCGGTGAGGCCACAACTGCCACTGTCATATAGCGGCCATGTGCTGACCAGCAACCCAAGGATTCTTTATTGGTTGACTAGGTCATCCACTTCCTCCCAGATGACATCTGACAACCCCAGCCCAGAGTCGGTGGGAAAAGTCAGATACAACCCTTAGTTGGCATGGCCCGGGAGTGGGTCAGCGGCCCTCACCTGACCTCAACCCGCCTCTGTCCCATACGGTTCCCTCAGCCAGAGATCTACTATGTGGTCTGGCTCAGCGCCACTATTAGCGAGGATGAACTATTTGAGGAGGGCAGTCAGCAGCTACTTGGGAGCGAAGAAATGGGGCCAATATTCCCCGCTTCTCGCATTAGGCGGGAAAGTATAGATGTGGGGCGTGGCATGGGATCATGTTGTTTAGGGGTCAGCCTCTGCATACCAAGACGGTGATGAGGACAGCAGTGACGATAAAACACAAATAGATGATGATGTAGCCGACCGCACTTGGGAGCCGGGTGAGGCAAGGGCTTCATCATCGTCAGGAGAAGAGGGCGTCAGGCAGCGGCGCAGCCAGCAAGTGAGTTGTGTGGCCGTGAGTCAGCAGGATAGCAGCAGTGTAAGGTTGGGAGCCAAGCGGCCACGGGGTATAATACTTGCTTCGCAGGTCCAAGAAAGTAGCGGTACAGGGGCTCAGCGAGGCAGCGGCGGTAGTAGTAACTCAGTACGAAGCGTTGTCAGTAAAATCAGATACGCGGCGGTGTGGCAGTTCTTTGCTAAGACACCGGAGGAGCCGATTATGGGTATATGTAGAATCTGTAGGCAGAAAGTGAAGCGTGGCCAGGGAGCTAACGTTGGCACCACGGCCCTGCGTCAACACATGCAGTGTCACCATCCGGTGGCCTGGGAGAAACGTGGTTAAGATGTGGTGGTCCATCCTGCCACCGCAGCAACAGCAGCAGCAGCGCCCAGTGGCACGCATGCCATTTCAGCCAGTCAAGGCTCCACCACCTCTGCAGAAGGGAGCTGTTTCTCTTTGCCATCATCTCCCGGTCCAGATACTCCTGCTCCTCTCTACTCATGGCGCCAGCAGTCGTTCAGCGAGGCGATTTCAAAGAGAGAACAGTATGCGTCCAACCATCCTAAGGTGCAGAAGCTGACCGTGCTCCTGTCCAAGTTGTTGGTACTGCAGTCCCTCCCTTTCCAAATGGTGGACTCTGCAACGTTCAGAGAACTTATGGCTTGTGCCGAGCCGAGATGGAGAGTTCCAAGCCGTAATTACTTTTCCAAAAAGGCAGTACCAGCACTTCATACATATGTAGAACAGAAGGTGGGCCAGTCCTTGAGCTTATCGGTTTGTTCCAAAACGTCTGGAGCTGTAACTATAGTCAGGGCCAGTACATGTCCTTTACGGCCCACTGGGTGAATGTGCTTCCTTCCCAGGCACACCAACAACTTAGACAGGAGACGTTGCTTTCTCCTCCACGTTGTCAAACTGCGGCTCCTGCGCCAATGTCCGCCTCCTCCTCCTCCACCACCACAACCATCTCAGCCTCCACAAGTACTGCTCCATCATATCACATGTGTAGGGCACAGTGGTTTAACGCAGTTCTACACCTGGCTTGCCTCGGCGAACGAAGTCACACAGGGGAGGAACTGCTCCGCGTCATGCAGCAAGAAATCGATGTGTGGCTTTCTCCGCGCAAACTGCAAATCGGAACCATGGTGACAGACAATGGAAGGAACATGGTGTCCGCGCTGCACCGAGGAGGGATGGTCCATGCGCCCTGCATGGCGCACGTGTTCAATCTGGTTGTGCAAAGGTCCCTGAAGTCTTCCACCGATCTTCAGAAGATTCTGAAAACGGCCAGGAAACTGTGCATGCACTTCATCCATTCCTACAAAGCCAGGAACACCCTCCTCGAGTTGCAGCGGCAGAATGGCCTCCCCCAACATTCTCTGATATGCGATGTTTCCACCCACTGAAATTCCAGCCTGCACATGTTGGACCCACTGTATGAACAGAGAAAGGCCATTAACGATTTTTTGATGATCCAGGCGGACAGGAGTACTCCCCTGTGTAACTTTGATGTCAGCCAGTGGCAGCTCATGCGTGACACCTGCCGTTTGTTGAGGCGAATGAATAACGTCATTCCACTGCTTCATGTCCTGGAACAGATGCTGAAAAATCTGTCTGGGCAGGGGACTGGAGACGTGGCGACTACATCTCGCGGCCACATGAGTCCGGGGTGGTCTGAAATTGAGTAGGAGGAGGAGGAGGAGGACACTGTCAAGATGATTAAATCAGGTGTGGAATCTATCTTTGTTCCACTCCTTATCCAATTAAATGCCTCCTCCGAATTTTATTATTGTTATTGCTGCCGACAGCCAGAGCTCGAGATACATGACGGACAGCTTCCGTTTCGGACATGAAATCTGAAGTTTAATCACAGTAAGTTACATTCCAATAGAACTTTTTAATCACATGACTATTTTATCACTACATGATTGGTTAATTGGTGGTTGCTAAGAGACAAGTTATAATTTGCATGTACGTATGAAGTATTAGCTGATATGACACAATCCCAAACGCTCTCCTCTTTATTATCTGGGGGGGGGGGGGAGTCTTTGAATCTGGAGACTAGCAGACACTGCATCTGCCTCAAGGACAGCTGTGTGAGAGATATCTGATACTTCGATAAGGATGTATAGCAGTAAAAGCAGTTTAACAAACTATCTGATGAGCTTAATAAGAATATAATGATGAAACAGACTTCTGATGTTTTTTCCTTAAATTACCAACTTGAACCATTGGAGCAGAAGCATTGTCTGGTGAAATGAGTGGATTTTCTACCCAGGTGATAAGAGAGGAGGAGCAGGAGCAGCTGGAGGAGGTAGATGGAGATCAGGAAAAACAAAGGGAAAATTACCCCAAGCACCAAGGCAGAAAAACCGTGGAGATGGAGGCAGGGGGGCCCCCGGGAAGGGCACTTGTGCAAAGGCCCACAGGGATGCTGATTTTTTTGGTATTTACAGCCCAAAAATCACCATCCGGGGAGAAGGTGGGGCTTTTTGGCTCTCCACCCTTAAAGGGGGCCCCGCCCACCGGTCCAAATGGGAGCCTTTTTTTCCAAAAATATTGAGAGGGGGACAAACTTTTAAATACTAAAGGGGAAAACCTCCGTAGTTTAGTTGGGCCCCTGCCCATGGGGGGCCCCGGCCCCTCGTCCTTCCTCTGAAAAGGGCTCCGAGGGGGTTTATTTCAGCGCTCACGGTTTCTACGGCGCGGCCCGCTGGGGGAAGGTTGGGGGGGGGAGGGGCAAAATACCAGCTCCCTCAGCAGCAACCTAAGGGTTTGGGGTCACTGATTTTGGGGCTTTTTTCAAACCCCCCCTAGGAGGAGGGCAGCGCCCGAGCAGCAGGGAGGACCCGGAGCCGGGCCCGAACCAACAGGGTTTGGGGGCCTAAATTGGACGCACTCTGCCTCCCCAGTTAGAAGATCCGCTGGGCCCCTGGGGAGCCAAAAAGGATGTGTGGCCGAAATTGCCCATTTGCAGTGGGAAGCTTTTCCTGCCCCAAACCCGTAGTGTGCATCAGAGCCGGGGGTTCCCGTTTCGGCGGGGGCCCCTGGGTTTCCCCCAAAAGGGAACCCCTTGTCCACGGGGAAAAAGTGGAATGACGACCTTTTTTCAAGATGAATCAGTCATGGATTGGGGCCCGGATTTCCCCAAAACCCCCAATGCCTTAGGGGTCAAGGCTACATAAGCCCCCCACCCCCCTCACCCCAAAAATGGGGAGGAAAAGAGTCCCGGGTTAAACTTTAAAAAACCCGGGCCCCAGCCACTATTCCCATGCCCCCACCCGCCTGATGCCAAAATATCTGCTGACAGTTTTTTCCCTTTGGGCCCCCAACCCTTTTTTAACCAGGGATTTGGGATTGGAAAAAACCTCCCTACTCTGTCATTGGGGCCAAACCCCTTTTACCCTCATGCTGTGTTTCTTTTGCCGTGGGCATCCCCACGTGTCATTTGCCACCTCTGCCTCATAAATGCTGGGTTTCTGTTGTTGCTATGCTGTCAAATCCAACTGTTTTATTGTGTCCTCTTGGGCCTACTCCCCGTTTTTTTCCATTTTCCAGAAAAGTCCCTTTGCCACTGTCCCGGGCCTCATGTGTGCTGGGCCCGGGGCCCCACTCTCTGTTTTTTTTGGGGGGGGGAACTCTGGGGGGGCCTTTCCCCTGTTTTTGCCCCCTCCAGAATGTCATTGTGCTACTGCCCCGACCCTATGCTGCTGCTTCCGTGACCCCCACACTGTGTATTGTGCCACTCTTTTACCTCATGCTGTTTGGTCCGCCGCCCTCACCTCCCCTTTTCTGTCATTTGTGCCACTCTGTGGGCCCAATCCCGTTTTTTCCACCTCCCAAAAGCCTTGGGGCCCCTTTTTAAACCCCCTATGCTGCTGCCGGACCCCCACCGTGTTATTGTGCCACTCCCGTGGGCCCACTCCAGTTTTTTCCACCTCCAGAATGTCATTGTGCCTATTGGGCCTCATGGGTGCTGCTGCCGGGACCTCCACACTGTTGCATTTTGCCACTCTGTGGGGCCCAAATCCCCGTTTTTGCCACCTCCCCGAATGTAATTGTGCCAATGTCTTTACCCATGCGCTGCGCCTTTACCCCACACTGTGTCATTGTGTCACTCTGTGGCCTACTCCCCGTTTTTTCCCTTTTTAAAAATTGTCAATTGTGGGCCCCGCTGACCCCATGCTGCTGCTGCCGTGACCCTCCACACTGTTCATTGTGCCCCTCTGTTCATTTTTCCTGTTTTTGCCAACCCCCAAATGTCATTGTGTACTGCCTACCTCTTCCGCTTTCTACCGTGCCCCCAACTGTGTCCCTTGTGCCCTCTCTGACCTCATGCTATTTGCCCTGGGCCCCCGTTAACCCCCAAATCTTCTGTAAATTTTGCCACCTGAGGGGCCCACTCCCCGTTTTTTTGGCACCTCCCGAATGTCATTGTGCCCTATCTTTACCTCATGCTGCGCTGCCGTGACCTCCACACTGTTTTAAATTTTGGGCCCCGTGGCCTATTTCCCGTTTTTTGCCCTCTCCCCGAATGTCATTGTGCCAAATGTCTTTCCTCATGTTGTAGCTGCCGTCCCCCATCTGTTTTTCATTGTGACACTCTTTGGTTACTCCCCGGGTTTTTTTTTTCCTCCCCGGGAAAGTCATTGTGGCCCCGTTGACCTATGCGGGTTTCTAAACCCTGACCTTTCCCCTAAGGTTTTTGGCCAAATCTCTGACGTATGCTTTTGCTCCTGCCGCCGTCACCTCCACTTCTTTTATTGTGCCCCCTCTGAGGCCTACTCCAGTTTTTGACACCTCCAGAATGTCATTGTGCCACTATCTGACCTCATGCTGCTGCTGCCGTGACCTCCACACTGTGTCACTGTGCCACTCTGTGGCCTACTCCTGTTTTTGCCATCTCCAGAATGTCATTGTGCCACTGTCTGACCTCATGCTGCTGCTGCCGTGACCTCCACTCTCTGTCATTGTGCCACTCTGTGGCCTACTCCTGTTTTTGCCACCTCCAGAATGTCATTGTGCTACTGCCTGACCTCATGCTGCTGGTACTGTGTCCTCCACACCGTGTCATTGTGCCACTCTCTGTCCTCATGCTGTTGCTCTTGTCGCTGTCACCTCCACTCTCTGTCATTGTGCCACTGTCTGACCTCATGCTGCTGCTGCTGTGACCTCCACACTGTGTCATTGTGCCACTCTGTGGCCTACTCCAGTTTTTGCCACCTCCAGAATGTCATTGTACCACTGTCTGACCTCATGCTGCTGTGGCTGCTGCCGTCACCTCCACACTCTGTCGCTGATGTTGTCACCTTAGTAGTGTTGAGCGACTATTATCGACAAAGTTGAAATCGGCACAGTTTTTATGTTGATCGGATTTTTTAGATCACGTGATAATTTAGGTTAAAATCTGTGCATCATCTATTAATATCGCGCCATTTTCGGCGCTTCCTGTCATTTTGGTGGCCAGCAAATCAGCTTACAAAATTTGAGCAGGGTGGGGAATGGGGTGTGCGACGTCATGACTGGGATGTGTATGGTTGCGATCGGCGGGAAGAATCACATGACTTGTTTTAAAATAGAACAGCCCTTCCTGTTCAATATCATTTTGTCTGTCAGGTCTCATAGCAGTAGGACGTGCGCTCTGCCTGTGTCCAAACAAGCTCAGCGAAATTATTCTATTTCTTCACAGAGAAAGCTCTACTGTTAGCTGTGATCCTTACAACTTAGTTAGTTCAGAGATTTGAATATTTTATGTATTTTAGGTAGGAATTTTAAAGGAGCTCTACCGCTGTAAAGTCACGGGGGGGAGCAGGGGTGGGGGTCCACGGGCGAACACAGACAAGCCCCTTAAGAATACTGGATATAGTTCACCAAGACTTAGTGTAGACATTGCACTGCAAATAGCTTTAATTTTAAACCCAGTTTTCTATTGAAATATTTCCTGGATATTGGCAGCCTGAATTTATTAGGATACACATCTTTTCTAGTAACTGCAGGTCTCTTTGTTAGGTGCAAAACTCCACTTTTATTATCAGTATACATTTCAGATAGGTGTTCTTTTTTCATTTTGCCCTTTTCCACCTTTGTTGATATAGCCACCTTGAAAGTTAAATTAGAATCAGCAATTTTGTAGTCACCCACAGGTTGATAGGTGCCAAAAATACCTTGTATTATCCGAATACATTTCAGATACGTGTTTTTTCACTTTAGCGCAGTACAGCTTTGTTCATTGAGGCACCTTGCACTTAAATGTGAATACAGCAATTTTGTAGTCACCACAGGTGAATTGAAAGTTGCCAAAAATACCTTTTATTGTCCGAAAACATTTCAGATATGTGTTTTTTCACTTTGCCGCAGGCCAGCATTGTTGATAGATCTACTTTGCAGTTAAATTTGAATACAGCAATTTTGTAGTCACCATAGGTGAATTGAAAGGTGCCAAAAATACCTTTTAATATCTGTATACATTTCAGACAGGTGTTTTTTTCACTTTTGGTCAGTCAAGCTTTGTTGATAAAGCTACTTTGCAGTTAAATTTGAATACAGCAATTTAGTAGATACCACAGGTGAATTGATAGGTGTCAAAAATACCTTTATATTATCCCGTATACATTTCAGACAGGGGGTTTTTTTCACCTTTTGGTTTCAGTCAAGCTTTTTTCCCATAGAGTACTTTGTAGTTAAATTTGAATACAGCAATTTAGTATTTCACCACAGGTGAATTGATAGGTGCCAAAAATACCTTTCATTATCAGTATACATTTCAGATACGTGTTTTTTTCACTTTGGGTCAGTCAAGCTTTGTTGATAGATCTACTTTGCAGTTAAATTTGAATCCAGCAACTTTGTAGTCACCACAGGTGTACTGATAGGTGCCAAAAATACCTTTTTATATCCGTTTTACATTTCAGACAGGTGATTTTTTCACTTTGGACAGTCAAGCTTTGTTGATAGATCTACTTTGCAGTTAAATTTTTGAATCCTGCAATTTGTTTTGATTTGAGGGATTTGAGAATAGCTTGATTTGCCGTCTTTAATAAGAGACTTCCAAAATCTTCCCCCCTTCTAAATTTTTATATTTCTGAACATGGAGCGAAATTCAGGTGGTAAGGAGCAAAGGGGGGGTTAGGACATGGAGGTAGAGGTATGAGAGAAGGTGCTCCTTCCAGTGTGGCGACAACAACGCATGCCAGCGGATCGTCAGTTGCAGGACCGTCGGGCCCTGTCATCGCTGGGTCAGGGCCCTGTGAATTCTGAGTAAACGAACAGCGTCGCCAATCTGTCCTTCAGTGGTTAATGCAACCTGCATCCAGCAGTTTACCTCTTCGTCTTCCCAGTCACGGCCAAAAATGTCGTCATCAGCATCATCAGCATCCGTCCAACATGAAGCAGCCCAAATGTCAATCGTGTACCACCCTGTGGATAATCCATTTTCTGATGACCTCTTTGATGACAAAATGGGGTTTGGGGGTCAGAAGGCATGAAAAGTCAAGCCAAAGAGGATGATTTTCCTCTGCTCTGACGCCTAGTTATGTGCCATCAGGGAGGAGAAGGAACCCGGGTCAATGGCAAATATCCCGGGGCGGGTCGGCAACGCCTTGCAGTCCCTCTTGCTTGTAGCCCGCACCCTTCCTGGATGCGAATGTTCAGGACGACAAAGTCCCCTTTTGTTGATGATGATGATGACGACATTGCGGATTCCAACGTGGTCTTTTCAGCTTGTGAGCGCTTCATCACGGCGAGGGGGGAAGACGAGGGGGCTAGTGTCAGTACGTTGTCCCGCCTTTCAAAAAGGGTGGGGGCGGTCGCAGAAGTCCGTGATATGATTCCGCCAGCCACGGTCAGCGGAACCCCCCCTCCTCGCTTATCACCGTTCAAAAAGGTCCAGGACCTCTCAAGCCTGGGCCTTCTTTGAGCAAGCCTCTGATTCACCCAGCGATGTCATATGCCGCCTTTGCCGAAACGCATAAGTAGACCCAAGAACCTTAGGTGGTTAACCACCACCAACATGTCTAGTCACATGCAGCGAATGCATGAGTTGAATGGAGCAACACTTGGCCAAGAAAGGCCAGACCGACACCGGGCCTCCAACCACTGTCACACCCTCTGTCTCCGCCTCCTCCGCCCCCACCAAGCGTTCCTCAGCTGCCCATGTCTCTCAGAGTCATGATCAGGGATCAGCCTCCGCTTCAGCCTCCACCGTCGCCCGAGTACCACCAGCAGCACCAGAGACCCATCCTACCACTTCTCCTTCCGCCAGTTTGACGACCTGCACGCCGTACAGCGGCCAGTCTAGCAGCCAGCCTAGCAGCCAGCCTTCTGTCTTCCAGGTTTGGGAGCAGAAGAAACACTTTAACCCAAACCATCCTAAGGCCAAAAGCCTGAATGTCGGCATTGCTAGCTTTTGGCCTTGGAAATGTTGCCTTTCCGTCTGGTGGGACAACAGATGGGTTCCGCCACGTCATGGTCCTTGCCTGCCCCAATACCAGATGACGAGCAGGGATTTCTTTGCCAGAAAAGCCGTCCCTGCCCTGGCCAGGGCCCCGTTTCATCTAAATTTCAAGCGGGGTTGTCTGCATATGTTGCCGGAAAAGTCCATCTGATCACCGAAACATGGACTAGTAAGCACGGCCAAGGCCTATATCTCTGTGACAGCTCACTGGGTGAACTGGGTGGATGTCTCCGGGGGTTTACGGTGGCTCTCAGGCTCGGCGCACGTCTTCAAAACCTCAGGGATGGGCAGGGCTCTTTCCCCCAAGGTCCTCTGGTGGCTCACGTGCCAGAGAACCAGGCCGTGTTGAAATAATCTGTCTTGGAGACCGCCCCACACAGGTCAGGAGCTGTGGACGGCTCTCCACAACGAGGGCCGTGCGCTGGCTGGGTGCCAAGAAAACCCTTTGCCAGGCAAGGTGGTGTGCGATAACGGGCGAAATCTGCTGGCCGCCCCCTTAAGATCGGTAGGCTGGAAACACAAACCTTGCCTGGCACATGTCATGAACCTTGTCGCCCAGAAATTTCTAAAGAGCTACCCGGGTCCCGGACTGCCTGCTGAGGAGGCTCGAAGTCTAAGTTCGCACTTCCGCCCTTCGCACCCTGCTTCGTCCGCCCGTCTGCGTTGCAGGTTCAGCTCGGCCTCCCCGTCAACCGTCTCATTGTTGACGTGGCAACATGCTGGAATTCCACCCTCCACATGCTCCAGCGATTGTGGCAGCAGCGCAATGCCATTACACAGTACGAAGTGACACATGGCCTGACCTCGGGGTGTTGAGCCCCCGAGAGTGGGCAGGTGAAAGAGCTCTGCACCATCCTTGCCAGTTTTGAAGAAACCACCAAAATGGTCAGTGGGGGACAATGCCCTTGTCAGCATGAGCATTGTGGTGATCTTAGTTCTAGAACGATCGTTGGACACTCTGAAACAACAGGTCCCGCCGCGACGGAGGAGGAGACGGACACAGATGCGGACACGGAGCCTTTCTCTCCGTCGAATCCCCCAAGGTCCGACAGTTTCTCACTTTATCGGTCTTCATTAGGCAGTGGTTCGCGGTCCAGGTCTAGTGCAAGGCAGAGCAACAGCTCTCATGGTGCATAAAATCAGGCAAGTCAGTGCTGTGTTGAAGCTGTGGGCCCGGAGGAAGCGGAGGAGGAGGAGGGATTCCTAGACACCGACGTTACAGACGTCCCTGCCTTGGAAAGGGTTGGCGCGAATTTGAGGCGGAGGAAGAAGATGAGGAAGATCAGCTGGCTAGTGCCCCCTCGACCCCGAGGCTTGGGAAATCAAGGCTCCATCTCTCACATGAGTGCTTGGATGCTCCATTTCCTCCAACATGATCCTCGCATTAAGGCCATCAATGAACAAAGTTACTGGGTGGCCACCCCCCTGGATCACCGGTTATAAAAAAAAACTCGCACTTTCCTTCCACCCACCCCAAAAAGAGAGTAAAATGCAAGGAAATGGAGACCTTGCTGATTGATCAACTTGGGGACATCTGTAGCGTCTGATTCACGTTATTCAAATGTCACGGTGGAACAACATCAGCGACGTGACCCGCAGTAGAGTGCCAAGTAGCCGTTAGCGGCAGCAGCAGCAGCAGGCAGGTGGCAGAAGCCTAATGGGTGACCTCTGGAAATCTTTTTTTACCACCTCACAATCGCCTTCAATGAAGGGAACACATCCAACACACAGAAACCAGCTTAAGATCATGGTGCACGACTATCTGGTCTCACACCGATGTTTTTGGATGTGTTTCCGGACCCAATAGACTTCTGGGTATCCAAAATGGACGAATTTGGGCCCCAGCTCGCTCGCCACGCCATAAAGGTGTTGTCCTGCCAGCAGCCAACGTCATATCTGAGCGGACCTTCAGCACAGCTGGGGAGTCATTACAGACAAACGCATCGGCTTGCCACAGATAATGTGGATCGTCTGACTTTCATCAAGATGAATCAGGCATGGATCTCTGATGATGTTGTGGCCCCAATTGCCGAGGTCACCCATTTGTTGCCGGTCTACTTCACATTCCACTTCAAACGAAATGGTCCCCTTGAAACTTTTTTTTAAAATGATTTATTTTACTGCAATTTTATTCTCTTTTCCCAAACAGTTCATTTTGCTGGTTTTGCTGTGAGGAGACTGTAAAAGACAGCAAGGTTTCATGACAACAAACCCCCTATTCCATTTACTCACTTTATCTTTAGAAGTTTTCACTTTTCAATGGTTTTGAGGTTCATGTTGCTGTGAGATACAGCTATGGTCCTTTGGAACAGAAATGTGGCTTCTAAGTGGCTTTCTCCATCACAATTTTTAATTTGTGGCTGAGAAGTCATATTTATAATTTTTTGGGGTCATGTTGCTGTGAGATACAGCAATAATCATGGTCCTTTGGAACAGAAAGGTGGCTTCTAAGTAGCATTTCTCCCTCACAATTTTTAACAGTGGCTGAGAAGTCATTATTATAATTTTTTGGTGTCATGTTGCTGTGAGATAAAGCTATAATCATGGTCCTTTGGAAAAGAAATGTGGCTTCTAAGTAGCATTTCTCCCTCACAATTTTTAACAGTTGCTGAGAAGTCATTATTATAATTTTTTGGTGTCATGTTGCTGTGAGATAAAGCTATAATCATGGTCCTTTGAAAAAGAAATGTGGCTTCTAAGTGGCATTTCTCCCTCCAAATTTTTAAACAGTGGCTGAGAAGTCATTTTTTATAAAATTTTTTTTGGGCATGCTGCTTTGAAATGCAGCAAAAACTACAGGTCCTATTCTAAAAAATGTTGTTTTCTAACAGACATTTGGGTTTTTCACCCAATTGTCCAAAGTGGCTTCAAGGGTCATGCTTTGAATTTTTGGGGGCATTTTGCTGTGACATGCAGCTATACACAGTCCTGTTATAAAAAAAATGTTGTTTCTTTAAAAGACATTTGTTCTTCACCCAAATTTTCCAAAGTGGCTCAAGGGTCATGCTTTGAATTTTTGGGGGCACTTTGCTGTGACATGCAGCTGTACTACGGGTCCTATTATAAAAAAATGTTGTTTCTAACAGACATTTGTTCTTCACAAGTGTCCAAAGTGGCTCAAGGGTCATGCTTTGAATTTTTGGGGGCATGTTGCTGTGACATGCAGCTATACTACCGGTCCTATTATAAAAAAAAAATTGTTTCTACCCGACCATTTGTTCTTCACAATTGTCAAGAGTGGCTTATGGGTCATGTTTTGAATTTTTTGGGGGGATTTTGCTGTGACATGCAGCTAGACTACAGGTCCTATTGTAAAAAATGTGGTTTCTAACAGACATTTGTTCTTCACAATTTTCAAGAGTGGCTCAAGGGTGATGGTGCTGTCAGAAACAGGAATAGGTAGGACACTGTTAATGGACACATATTGCAAAAAAACTTGTTTTTGCAAGATCTTTAACCTAGCTAGCAAACCCCGTATAGAGACAACCCATTTAATACAATTAAAAAAGAGAAACAAAGACATGGTGGGATTCCATCTATTTTAAAAAGTGTTTTCTAGAATTAAACTACTAAAAACTTGCATGTACAAAATAGCTGGTAAAAAAAATTCCTTGAATTGTACAAGGGAGGTACAGGGGAAAACGTGACCAGATGTAGGTTATTCAGAGGACATTGGAGTATGGAGCACGGACAGAGAACAAAGAACAGAGACAATTTCCTCCAGCACGTTGAGTAAAATGAGAAAAAGAATGCCAAGAAAAAGGGCACCTGGGTGGAACAGGAGCGTTAACCACCAGTGTTTCCAAGTGAAGCTCAATTGGTCCGCACTCATACGGAGGGGCAAGCGCTACTCAGGACAAGGACAGTATATGTCCAGTGAAACTAAAATGGTGGTTGAAAGACTCCTTTTCCGGCACTTTTTAATCTGGGGGTCATGCAGGTTTTGGGCTCATGCTGTGGACCAGGACAGATATGGTCAATGCACAGTGAAAATAAAATGGTGGTTGAAAGACTCCTTTTTCCGGCACTTTTTAATCTGTGGGTTAGACAGGTTTAATGGTCATTCTGCGGTAAAGGACAGATATAGTCAATGTCCAGTTCAACTAAAATGGTGGTTGAAAGACTCCTTTTTCCGGCACTTTTTAAATCTGGGGTCATGCAGGTTGGGGCTCATGCTGCGTCCCAGAACAGGGATATTCAATGTCCAGTTCAAGTAAAATGATGGTTCAAATCATACTGCCTTCTGGCACTTTTTAATTTGTGGGTCATGCAGGTTTAAGGGTCATGCTGTGGTGCAAGACCGGGATAGTGAATGGTCTGTGAGTTTTTTTCTGTGGCTTTTATGACCTAAGTGTGTTGCCTAAGATGTATATTTACTATTTTGCCATAGGCAAACTTAAACTCTATCAGTTCTCTATCTATTAAACACTAAAACGTAACTTTTATTATATCTAACTCTTAACCTCTATACACACTATTTAAAAACCTGATCTCTAACCTCATCATTTAACCCTTTTTGCTTCTGAAAGAGGGAATAACTCACTTTCTATTATCAAGTCTGGTGGAACCCCACCTACTAACAGGGGAGCCTTATATCTATAGCAAAGTACTAGCTCCAGTAAGGGATCCCAAGCCAACTACTTGGGCAGTCGTCCCTATTCTCATAGACACAGAAAAAATAAGGCTTAGAGGTCCGATCACATGTGGTCTGAGCTCACTTCCTTTTATATCATGTTAGGTAAACACCCCGTTCAGGTGCTCACCAATTAGCCATCAGAGAATCCACATAAAACCCACTCCCCCTTCCGCGCGCACACTCATAACATATCCTGCTGAAACTGCCACTATGCTCTCATGAGCCAAAAACCTTCAGTCAAATTCGCCATCTCCATAACGGGCTTGCACCCCTTCTTACCGTACTGCCCGTGCCAATGCACTGCACCAACAGACACCTCAGCCCTGACTGTGATGGGCTTCCATCTCACTTCTCTCATATTATTGCAACTGCGTGCCTCACCTAGAATGAACTAAGCAGACTAAGGTGTCACATTACACAGCACACTGCCATCTTTATCAATTCCCATAAGCCCCTTCTCTTCAATATCTAATATGCATATTCATTGGGAATCTAAACTCCACTGTACAATAGACCACTGTCATATTATCTTCCCATAAAGCACTTCTCCTATATATGTAATATGCATATTCATTCCAATAGAGCTGCAGGCCCCATTAAACTATATAGTATTGTCTCAAGACTATATTCATAAACCACTTCTCTTTTACATGTAATATTCATTTTAATAATGCTGTGGGCTCTATGGCTAGTCCTCCCTCCCTCCCACAGTTTGACCTCACAAGTTCCCCATTGAAGATTCTCTCCTACGGCTCACAGCTAGCCATTCAATCCACCACGTTACAATGGGAGCGTGCAAAAACATGGGAGCATGCAAGAACTCCAGTATCTTCAAATGCCATTGCATCTAGTTGCATCCGCTTCGCACTAAATCAGCGCCGCAAGCAGAAACAATAAATCTCTACATACATGAGTACATACATGAATAGTCCCTTGCAAAGCAATATACATGCATCCCTAATTTGTTAAATAGAAACCGTGGCCTCACGTGATGAATATCTGTCATCATTACAGGACCCAGGGAAAATGAGGAAAAACGTAGAGGCAAAGGGGGAGAGGAGAGGGGAGGGGGGAAGGGGCACGAGGGAGATGGAAGGGAGGGTGGAAAAAAAAAAAAAACCTATATGAACTCTGATGCTTCCATAGTAATATATTCAACTGTGCTATATCCACTTGACCATACTTAATCACATATATCATTCTAGGTGAGGCACGCAGTTACAATAATATGAGAGAAGTGAGACGGAAGCCCATCACAGTCAAGGCTGAGGTGTCTGTTAGTGCAGTGCATTGGCACGGGCAGTACGGTAAGAAGGGGCGCAAGCCCGTTATGGAGATGGCGAATTTGACTGAAGGTTGTTGGCTCATGAGAGCATGGTGGCAGCTTTAGCAGGACATGTTATGAGTGTGCGCGCGGAAGGGGGAGTGGGTTTTATGTGGATTCTCTGATGGCTAATTGGTGAGCACCTGAACGGGGTGTTACCTAACATGATATAAAAGGAAGTGAGCTCAGACCACATGTGATCGGACCTCTAAGCCTTGATAAAGCCAGGTTAGCTGGCGAAACATGTCGGCGAGGTCAGATATGACGTTTTAAATTGTGATCTCTCCCCTCTGTCTACAAGTGTCACCTGCTGCAGACGGTGTCACAAGGGGCCTTATTTGTTCTGTGTCTATGAGATTAGGGACGACTGCCCAAGTAGTTGGCTTGGGATCCCTTACTGGAGCTAGTACTTTGCTATAGATATAAGGCTCCCCTGTTAGTAGGTGGGGTTCCACCAGACTTGATAATAGAAAGGGAGTTATTCCCTCTTTCAGAAGCAAAAAGGGTTAAATGATGAGGTTAGAGATCAGGTTTTTAAATAGTGTGTATAGAGGTTAAGAGTTAGATATAATAAAAGTTACGTTTTAGTGTTTAACAGATAGAGAACTGATAGAGTTTAAGTTTGCCTATGGCAAAATAGTAAATATAGTGATCAAAAGTCACTCTTTGTTCTCTTGCGAGATTCCCAATTTTTTGGAGATTATTGAGATGTAGCACGTATCCATTTGACTGTTGTGGATGTTTATTCCAGCTTCTCCAGCCCTGTTTGGGTGTAAGAATGAAGGTGTTGTTGCTCTCCCATAGACTTTAATGGTCATCGGTGATAATCTATCATCGACCATCGAATATCTTGTCGATGATTGCCGACTAACGACCATCGACCCGATGACGATAGTCAACGTAATCGCTCAACACTACACCTGAGCTCTCAGCTTGTTTTTCTCCAGCTTTCGCTGCCATGACTTTATCAGTCTACATTCCCGCTTCAGTTTTTAGGTCAGTTTTGCCCTCTTAAGTGCCCAGGGAATTTTATAGTGAAGCGATTCTAAGAGCGGCGGCAGTCATGTGCGTGTCATACTAAAACACAACATTGTATGAAGACCAAACTAAGCTCCCTCTGCATATTTAAGCATGGCACAACGTTCTACAGCACCCTGCAGGCTCTGTGCAGCCTGGAAATAACTGTTTTTTTTAACACGATTCATCCCGAAGTAATTCGGATCGAAACAAATTTTGTCTGAAAATTTGGCAAAATCACCGAATCGAATTTTTGAGAAATTCGCCCATCTCTAATAGTAATCATCTTGAGTTTTTGGGAATATGGTGGCCAAGTCAGTACCTTTTACACTTTTTCATGTTTCTCCAACATTTCCTGAACAATTTTACAGTCTGGCAGTCTTTTCTGCTAAAAGAGACCACGACCATTAGGAAGTATTTTTGTAACAAAGTTGTATATTTGGCCTACAGCAATACTTATGTATGTGAATATTGCTTTGACACATGCCACCTACATGCCAAGACCTAAGTTTTACCAGCAGGACATTGCTCAAAGCATTAAACTACCTCTGCCTGCTTACTTTCTTCACATAGTGCATTCCTGTTTGACCTCTTTCTCAGGAACACCTTACCATCCACTTAAAGCAAATGAAAACATGATTCATCAGACTAGGCCACCTTCATCCATATACACTTTGTAGGTGGACAGCATAGGAACTCTGATCTGTCTTTAATCCCATATTCCACAAGCTCTAATTGCATTGCATTCAAAGCCATCTTTAACATTTTCAGCAATTTGTGCTTTAGTAGTTTCTCAGTGGAATTCAATCAGCGATAGGCTGAACAATGAGCTGAACTTCAGTCTATTTTCGGCCTTACAAACTATGTAACTGTATTCCTGGTATGTCTCAGCAACTGTTGCAGGTAAACCAGTTGTCCTTCCGTTGGCCACTTTTGGTAGGTATCATGCAAATGTGTAGGAAAGCTAGGTCATCCCAGTTGTGCCGCATGCAGGGAATTCCATTCCAAGTAACAGTAGAAGCTAAGTAGATGCAGAAAGGGCAAAGCAGAACAACAATCCAAATCCAGTTGAAACCAATATTCTTTATTGGAATCCATCAAGTAAAAACATGATCAATGCATGAATGCTGTATAGAATATATATACCCATATATGCTTATATACCCACAAACCAATTAAAACATTTTTTAAAATATGCACATATGGGGAATAAACACTTACCATTATGTTGTCCTATAAGTTCAAGCCTGACATCCTGCTAGTTTGCTAAGGGCAAAAGCTCAAAAGATCAGAACGTCCGGTTAAGCGCAGTGCTGGTATTGATGGCATTAAGGGAAAAAAATCATACCCTCAGTCAATGTGATGATCACGCCTGTGTATTCAAAGTGGAGCACCTTGAATGTGATGCCTGCATATACATTTTTAGAGCGCTGCAGATTAAAATAAAAAAAAAAAAAAAAAATGGTTCCATTTTATTAATAATACATTTTTTACATCACCAATACCAGTACTAAAATATTGGTAATTATGTTTGATATAAATATATGGTGAGTGAGTAAATAAATAAATAAATAAATAAATAAATAAATAGGAACTGCAAATCAATTACTAACATAAGAAAAAGATATACTATGAAAATGAATGAATGAATAAATAAATAAACAGCTCCTGTGAAAAAGGATATTATAATGTGATCTTGTAATACAGGTAAGTTAGGATGATAAATCTTAAACTATGGAACGGCAAATGCATAAAAAAGTAAAAACTTACAAATAGGTATAAAATACTGCATTAAAAAACAGCAAAAAAACTGAAAATATTACTGATGCATAAAAAAGAAGAAATCAATAATGAAACATGTCTTGTCTTAAATTTAACTCTTTGAGATAAATAGTATCTAGAGTTACTATCCAATAGGCTTCTCTGTCTAATAATAGATGTCTAAGGTCCCCTCCTCATTTCGGTTTATTACACTTCTCTATTCCAAAGATTTTAAGAGGACTATAATAATAATTGTGATGCTCTATAAAGTGCTAGCTATGTCTGCCAGCTATAACTGCTAGCTATGTCATTAATATGTTCTGGTATCCTGATTTTTAGTTTTCTTACAGTATAGCCAATGAAACATGATTGGAATGATGTGCATGCTGCCATCATGTATGAATTGCAAAATAATCACGGATGGGAACTGCATTATAAAAGCTTTGTGAAGAATCAGGTGCCCATAAAGCTATTTGGTTGAAAAAAATTAAGCGACAGAATAATGCTCAAAGTTTTGGTTTTATTTGAAACCACACGATATCCACCTGAGAGAACAGAATCCAAAATACCATCTTCCTTAAGAATGGGGAGATATTTAAAGATAATATTTTTTATATAATTAAATTGTTGGTTAAATTCCAGGATTAATCTGAACTTTTTGGTTGGTCCGTTTCTACAGGAGTATGTTTTAATAGGTCACCTCTATTTATTTGAGACAAGATTGGTGGCTCTATTAAGAAGCATTTCTTGATATCCCCTGTATCTTAATTTATGACAAATTTCTTGTGATTCCTTTTGATAAATCGCCAGTTTGTTGCATGCACCAATTCCCCCACTGGAATAGATTTATGTGTCTGTTTGGGATTGTAACTATAAAAATGGTAATGTAAATTGGTTTTTCCTGTGGTAAGTTTTCGGCGCGTGCAAATGGCAACTACCTCATTGTGTATACTGACAAGTTCCAGATCTAGAAAGGTGATAGAGTGACTATTCAAGGCAAAAGTAAATCTCAAGTTAAATGGGTTACTATTTAGATAATCAATGAAACTATGTATGGCAGATACACTGCCTCTGCAAAACAGGAGAAGATCATCTATATATCTGCTGTACCATTCCATGCTGTCTGCAAAAGAATTGTCCACAGTAAAAATAGATTTCTTTCCACCATGACATGATGAGATTCGCCAGAGATGGTGAGTATTTGGTGCCCATTGAGATACCTCCAAGTTGTAAAAATATTTGGTTGTTAAAGGAAAATAGTTGTGTGTCATCAGAAAATTATTTACATATTGAGTAAATTCTATTAGATCAGTTTTTATATTTTTTTAGGTGGAAATGTAAATCTGAAAGGAAACCATGATATGGGATTACTAGTGTACAGCAATTCTACATCACAGCTCACCCAACTAAAACTTTATGCCATCTTTTGGTGTGAAAATAATTGAGGACATCTTTATTGTCCTATTAGTACCCTGGTACTCTCTGGACTAAAAGTTGGAGTAGTGAATTCAACCATTCACATAATGTTTCCAATAAAGACCCTATGCCTACGACTATGGGTCTCATGGGTTGAGATTGCAAGTCCTTGTGGATCTTGAGTAATCCATACAGAATAGCAATGACTGGATTGCCCACAATTATAAAGTCAGCCTGTTTACAGTTGAGGGTTCTCAATTATAGGGAATTATACACAGGTGAAGTTAGGTTGTTTTAAATTGCGCCTGTATCTTTCACATCTTCAGTCTGAGTGTCCAAAAGTGCATGTCTTCTGTATTGGGGGTACAGCCATTTTAGTAGACACGGCTGGAACCATTGCAAATGATAGGGATTTAACAACAGTAGTGATTTGCTGTTTTGCTGCCAGGGTTCTTCCATTAGACCCAGTTCAACAGATATTCCCTAGGAAAAATTCTATTTCTATTCCTATTTGTCAGTTGCAAAGTATAAGCATTTAAGAACACTTTTGATGTGCTGTCTTACTGTCACAGTTCTTCCATAAGACTCCATTTCACAGATATTCCATAGAAAAAATTATATTTCTAATCCTAGTTGTCAATTATAGGGATTCAAAACACTTTTGATGTGCTGTTTTTCTGTCACAGTTCTTCCATATGACCCCATTTCACAGATATTCCATAGAAAAAATTATATTTCTACTCCTATTTGTCAGTTGCAAAGTAAAGGCATTTAAGAACACTTTTGATGTGCTGTCTTGCTGTCAGTGTTCTTCCATAAGACCCCATTTCACAGATATTCCATAGAAAAAATTCTATTTTTAATCTTAGTGGCCAGTTGGAAATTATAGGGATATAAGAACACTTGTGATTTGCTGTCTTTGGAGTACAGTTCTTCAATAAGAGACTGTGAACAAATCTTGACCTTTTTAACATTTATCTTTTTGAAGATGGAGGGAACTAGAGGTGGTAAGCGAGAAAGGAGGGGTGTAGGACATGAAGCTAGAGGTACAAGACACTCCTTCCAGTGTTCTGGACAACACACAAGCGAACACATCGTCAGCCACAGGACCGTCAGTCCTGTCATTGCTTGGTCTGTTCCTTGTGAGTCTCATTTCTGAATAGCGGCACCAATGTTTTCTTCAGTGGTTAACACACCCTGCATTCAGCGGTTTTACCTCCTCTTCCTCTCATTTAAGGCCAAAAATATCGTCGTCATCATCATCAGTCCAAACTGAAGCAAAGACGGGCCAAATGTCTCCCAATAAACAGACCACACTAGATAATCCATATTCTGAAGAACTCTCTGATGACACAATGCAGTTGGGATCAGAAGGCATTTCAAAAGATCAAGAGACCAAAGAGGATGATTTTGTCTGCTGTGATGCCCAATCGCTGATGCCCTCAGAGGAGGGGAAGGAAGCTGGTCCATCTCTTTCCGCTGGACTCACCATCTTTAAGGTGCGAAAATGACGAACACAAGAGGCAAAAGGTGTGGAAACCGGTATATGTTCTCCAGACTCTTAACTAAACATTGAGTTGTGCCTTTGTCAACAAATATGTGCATGTACAAGAAGGGTGACATTGTGTACATTAAGGATATGGGCACCATACAAAAAGGCATGCCACATAAATGCTATCATGGCAAGACTGGCAGGATCTTCAATGTTACACTGCATGCTGTGGGTAAAATTGTGAAAAAGCAGATCAAGGGTAAAATCCTTGCCAACAAAATCAACGTCCATGTGGAGCACATTCACCACTCCAAGAGCAGAGATAGTTTCCTCCAGTGCATCAAGGAAAATGAGAGAAAGAAAAAGGAAGCCAAGGAGAAGGGTATCTGGGTGGAACTGAAGCGTCAGCTAGCTGAACCAAGTGAAGCTCACTTCGTCCGCACTCAGAGAAAGGAACCTGAGCTCCTTGAGCCCATTCCCTACGAGTTTATGGCATAATGTGACAATACCCTTTGCAAAATATTCCATTGTTGCTTAAGCATAAGAATGTGATGGTGCTACATAAGGCTTTTTCAAATTTTATATGGAGGGGCATGTGCTTTTGTATAGGCAGAAATTTCTCAAGCGCTACCTGGGTCTTGACTGTCTCCTGAGGATTGCTTGAGGTCTTAGTACACACTTCCGGCGTTTGAACCCTGCTTCGGCCCGACTGTCAGCGTTGCAGAGTCATCAAATTTTATTCTTAGTGTCCAAAAGGTCATTTTTGCTAGTTTTGGGGTCATGCTACTGTTGAAGACACCGTTAGTAAATGTTCTATAGAAAGAAATTTAATTCTGTTTCTACCAAACAGTTGTGGAGGTGACGGCAGCAGCAGCATGAGGTCAGACAGTGGCACAATGACATTCTGGAGGTGGCAAAAACAGGAGTAGGCCACAGAGTGGCACAATGACAGAGAGTGGAGGTGACGGCGGCAGCAGCATGAGGTCAGACAGTGGCACAATGACATTCTGGAGGTGGCAAAAACAGGAATAGGCCACAGAGTGGCACAATGACACAGTGTCTAGGTAACGGCAGCAGCCACAGCAGCAGCATGAGGTCAGACAGTGGCACAATGACATTCTGGAGGTGGCAAAAACTGGAGTAGGCCACAGAGTGGCACATTGACAGAGAGTGGAGATCACGGCAGCAGCAGCATGAGGTCAGACAGTGTACAATGACATTCTGGAGGTGGCAAAAACAGGAGTAGGCCACAGAGTGGCACAATGACAGAGAGTGGAGGTGACGGCGGCAGCAGCATGAGGTCAGACAGTGCCACAATGACATTCTGGAGGTGGCAAAAACAGGACTAGGCCACAGAGTGGCACAATGACACAGTGTCTAGGTCAAGGCAGCAGCCACAGCAGCAGCATGAGGTCAGACAGTGGCACAATGACATTCTGGAGGTGGCAAAAAACTGGAGTAGGCCACAGAGTGGCACAATGACAGAGAGTGGAGGTGACGGCGGCAGGAGCAACAGCATGAGGTCAGAGAGTGGCAAAATGACACAGTGTGGAGGTCACGGCAGCAGCCACAGCAGCAGCATGAGGTCAGACAGTGGCACAATGACAGAGTGTGGAGGTGGGTGGCAATACCAGTCCCTGGTAAAGATGGTTGGTGGCAGATGGAGAAACTGTCAGCAGATGTGTGGCATCAGGCGGGTGGCGGCATCAGAATAGTGGCTGAGGCAGGTAGTTTGAACCCAGACTCATTTCTCACAGTTTGGGTGAGGCGTATGGCTGATGTAATCTGACGCCTAAGGCATTGGGTGTGTGGAAATCCTGGCCGATCCACGCCTGATTCATCTTGAAAAAGGTCTGTCGTTCCACATTTCCCGACGACCAGCGGGTAATCCCTGGGGTAACAATGGCCCCCGTCGCACTGAACACCCGCTCTGATGCCACACTACTGGTCGGGCAGGACAGCTTCTCCACTGCAAACTCGGCAAGTTGCGGCCACACATACAGTTTGGCTTCCCAGTAGTCCAGCGGATCTTCTAACTGAGGTGGCAGAGTGCTGTCCAAGTAGGCCACCACCTGTTGGTTCAGGGTCTGCTCTAGGTCCTGCTGCTGCTGGCGACTGCCCTACTCACTAGGCGGGTGAAGGAAGCTTCTCATCAGTGACTCCAGACTTAGGTTGCTGCTGATGGAGCTGGTACTGCTCCGACCCCCCCACCTTCCCCCAGCAGCCGCGTCAGTAGTACGTGAGTGCTGAAGAACCCCCGGTCAGACCTGTCAGAGGAGGGACGATGCACGCACAAATTTAGGACCGGTTGGTTAAGCGAAAAAGGGGTCCCAAATAAGGGTAGGGGGGAGCCAGTGTTATCCCTCTGCCGGATTGCTGACTATTCGGCTGTCACTAGCCAGGCAAATCAGCATGCTCGGGCCATCTGCACAAGTGACTCCGAGGGGCTTCCTGCCTCCATCTCCACTGTATACTGCCACGGTGCTTGCGGGTCATCTGCCTCATCTTCCTCATCTCCATCTACCTCCTCCAGCTGCTCCTGCTCCTCTTCTCTTGTCATCTGGGTAGAAAATCCACTCATTTCTCCAGACAATGCTTCTTCTCCAATGTCCTCCTCCCCTCCTCCATTTCAGTCCCCCCCGGGGACTCATGTGGCCGCGAGATGTAGTCCCATGTCTACAGTCCCCATCCAGACAGATTTTTCAGATGTGTTCCAGGACATGAAGAAAGTGGAATTGACGTTATAATTCCCGTAATCCTGGCGACTGAAAAAAATAACGTGACCTACTCGAATGGCCTCAACAAAACGGCAGGTGTCACGCATGAGCTGCCATGGCTGACATCAAGTTTACACAGGGGAGTACTCCTGTCCCCCTGGATCATTTAAAAAATCGTTAATGGCCTTTCTCTGTTCATACAGTCGGTCCCAAAATGTGCAGGCCCGAAATTCCAACGCGGGGGAAACATGCATATCAAAAGTGTGTTGGGGGAGGCCGTTCTGCCGCTTCAACTCGAGGAGGGTGTTCCCGGCTTTGTAGGAATGGTGAAGTGCATGTACAGTTTCCTGGCCTTTTACGAATTTCTGAAGATCGGTGGAAGACTACAGGAACCTTTTCACAACCGATTGAACACGTGCGCCACGCAGGGCGCATGGACCATCCTCCTCGGTGCACCCCGGACACCATGTTCCTCCCATTGTCCATCACCATGGTTCTGATTTGCAGTTGGCGCGGAGGAAAGCCCCACATCGATTTCTTGCTGCATTTCGCGGAGCAGTTCCTCCCTGTGTTTTGGGCTTCGTTCGCCGAGGCAAGCCAGGTGAGAACTGCGTGACACCGCTGTGCCCTTCACATGTGGTATGATGGAGCAGTACTTGTGGAGGTGAGATGGTGGTGGTGGGGGGGAGGAGGCGGACATTGGCGCAGGAGCCGCAGTTTGACAACGTGGAGGAGAAAGCGGCGTTTCCTGTATAAGTTGTTGGTGTGCCTGGGCAGGAAGCACATTCACACAGTGGGCCGTAAAGGACATGTTTCTGACCTGACTGTTGTTACAGCTCCCGACGTCCGTGCTGCCATGCACCTTGGAACAAAAACCGATAAGTCAAGGACTGGCCCACCTTCTGTTTTTACATATTTAAAGAAGTGCTGGTTTCTGCTTTTTTGGGAAAATAAATTACGGCTTGGAACTCTCCATCTCGGCTCGGCACAAGCCATTAGTTCTCTGAACGGTGCAGAGTCCACCATTTGGAAAGGGAGGGACTGTAGTACCAACAACTTGGACAGGAGCATCGTCAGCTGCTGCACCTTAGGATGGTTGGACGCATACTGTTGTCTCTTTGCAATCGCCTCGCTGAACGACTGCTGGTGCCATTAGTAGCGAGGAGCAGGAGCATCTGGACCGGGAGATGATGTCAAATAGAAACAGCTCCCTTCTGCAGAGGTGGTGGAGCCTTGACTGGCTGCAATGGCATGCGTGCCACTAGGTGCTGCTGCTGCTGTTTCTGCGGCGGCAGGATGGACCACCACATCTGAGCCACGTTTCTCCCAGGCCACTGGATGATGACGCTACATGTGTTGACGCAGGGCCGTGGTGCCAACATTAGCTCCCTGGCCACGCTTCACTTTCTGCCCACAGATTCTACATACAGTATACCCATATTCGGCTCCTCCGGTGTCTTAGCAAAGAACTGCCACACCGCCGAGTATCGGATTTTACCGCCAACGCATCGCACTGAGTGACTACTACCCCCGCTGCCTCGCTGAGCCCCTGTGCCGCTACTTTCTTGGACCTGTGAAGCAGGTTTTTTACCCCGAGGCCGCTTGGCTCCCGACCGCACACTGCTGCTACTCTGCTGACTCACGGCCACACAACCCACTTGCTGGCTGCGCCGCTGCCTGACGCGCAAGCTGACGCCCTCTTCTCCTGACGATGATGAAGCCCTTGCTTCACCCGGCTCCCAAGTGCGGTCGGCTACATCATCATCTATATCTGTTTCATCGTCACTGCTGTCCTCATCACCGGTCTTGGTATGCAGAGGCTGACCCCTCACAACATGACCTCCCATGCCACTCTCCACATCTATACTTTGCCGCCTACTGCAAGAAGCAGGGGATATTGGCCCCATTTCTTCGCTGCCAAGTAGCTGCTGACTGCACTCCTCAAATTGTTCATCCTCGCTATATAGTGGCGCTGAGCCCAGACCACATAGTAGATCTCTGGCTGAGGGAACTGGATGGTACAGAGGCGGGATGAGGACGGGTGAGGGCCGCTGACCCGCTCCCGGGACATGCCAACTAAGGGTTGTGTCTGACGTTCCCACCGACTCTTGGCTGGGGTTGTCAGATGTCATCTGGGAGGAAGTGGATGACCTAGTCAACCAATCAAGAACCGTTGGGTTGCTAGTCAGCACACGGCCGCTAGATGACAGCGGCAGTTGTGGCCTCACCGAGTGACCCCTGCTGCGACGTCCCCTTGCTGTGCTGCGCCCTGGGCCTGGAATGTTTGTGCATTGCCACTCGCAGGTGAAGAGCCTGCCACCTCTCTGTCCTGACATACTGTTTGCTCTAAAATGTACAGACACTGTTTGATGAAGATATCATTATATGATAAATACACACCCTGTATTTGAGTCCAAATGAACCCACTAAGAAGCTTGGGTAACCCTTGGATATAAATTGCGCTCCACAAATGGGAAGGAAAAATTGACTTGTATGTTCCGTTTAAAAACTCTGTGTATTTGACTGAATATAAAAGCACAAACAGGCTTAATTAACCTTCGGATATGAATTATGCTACAGCATTTCTTCTGTGGCGGTGAAAAACAAAGTTTCTTTTACTGAGTACAACTGCAGAACAACGCTTAATTAACCCCTGGATGTAAATTGTGCCAAACAATTGAGCAACCACAAACTACGAGCCTTGTAGCGTGTTACAATGGCGTGTTTTCTACGCTACACAACAAGAGAAAAAAATTGTAATTAACCTTCGATGGTGAATTAGGCTGCAGGAAAAATATATTTTTGGGCGGTGAAAGACGGTTTATTTTAGTCACCACAACAGAAAAACAACGCTTAATTAACCCTTGGATGTAAATTGCGCCAAACAATTGAGCAACCACAAACTACAAGCTTTGTAGCGTGTTACAATGGAGTGTTTTTTCCGCTACACAACAAGAGAAAAAATTTTAATTAACCTTCACTTGTGAATTAGGCTACAGGAAAAATGTATTTTTTGGCGGTGAAAGACGGTTTATTTTAGTCACCACAGCAGAAAAACAATGCTTAATTAACCCCTGGATGAAAATTGCGCAGAAGAATTGAGCAGCCAAAAATGAAGTGGTATTTGTATTGTTAAAACGCTGTTTTTTTAAATGAATACAACAGGAACAGGCTTAGATCCCCCTTGGATATTCAATGTGCTGAGAGCAGATAGCATTAAAATGTATATGCAGCTGCATTGGATGCACACTGGACTTCAGATCCAATACCCCAAAAAATCTGAAATAGAACGTTAAGAGAACCAGTCTCTGAGACAAGCTGAGACACCCCCCAAAAATCGCTGTATAAAAATCAGTTCTTCAGTAAGAGCTATTACAAGCAGCACCTTCCCTAGTCAGTACAGTGAGAGGAGTATGAGCTCCCAGCGTCGCGCCCGGGCTTATATAGTGCGGTAACGTCACAGAATCCCGCCGGTCTCTGATTGGCTTCATCTCTGCACATGTCATGCAGGCTATGCCCTTCTTCCTCCCAGAGTGGTTTGCCCCATGTAACGCCATGTGCTCGCAGCCATTTTATCAATCAATAGCACACTTTGTTCACCCGAAGTCCCCCAAACTTCGACTTCGTTGAGAACCGAAGTTTTCCTGAAATTCTAAACGAATTCCCCTTCGTTAGAATCAATTCGCCCCTCTCTAGTCACTTCCAATACCATTGTCTTCTTACGTGTCACAGGGGCTACCGCTGCACCTCGTATAGCTACGCAGTCCTTATCATTTCAGTTAGCCATTGAAAGGAATTAATTATTTTAGCCTGTGAATTTTTTTTGTTACTCTTAGAGCCAAATTTTCTTCACTAAGTTGTTCCATGTATTCATCTTACTGTTATGGATGCTAATTGCCGCCTCTACTCACCTGTATAGGTATAAAAATTAACCAGAACATCTTCTCCCATTGACTTCAATGGGGTTCGAAATTCGAGTTTGAGTTTGACTAGAACATCGAGGCGAACTTCTCCAAATTCGAGGGTCTACTCATACTCAAACTTTTTAGTGTTCGCTCGTCACTATTCATTAGTAAATTTAGACATAGCGTCCGAAATCAACTTCAGATAAATAGTGTCATCAGACAGCAAAGGTAACATGCATTCATGATATTTGATTTTATCCATCACCACGACTGTTTCCCCATTAGCCCCCATTTTTATGACCACACTATCAATTAATTTAAGTTCCCGTAATGCTGTTTTTTTTTTAGTGGAAGTTAAATTAAAAGGAGAACCAGTGGTGGTGGTCTTATGCAAAGATTTAGGATCTTGTTCCAATACATTTTGAAATCTATCTATAGATTAAGTTCTTTAATAAACAATTGTTCTAAAAATGTGCATTCCCGGAAATTATTTGTTACTTGTAATTTTTCAGAATGAGGAACTTGCCTTGATATATCTTCCCAAAAATGTTGTCCCAGTTTGAGGAATTATGTAAATTTGTTAATGTCCTTTGATGTTGAAAATAGACTGAAATTTTGTTACAAATCATAATTAAAGCCTAGTGAAAGAATTACCGTCTGAACATGTGTTAAATTTAGAGAAGACAAGTTTAGGACATCAATCTTAAACGAATGTGTCACATGTTGTTCCAATGTTGTGTCTTCATTCTTAGATTTTTTTTTTCATGTTCCATCCATGTCGTCGCTTTCAGTAGATCTTGAATTTTTGCATTTTTGTACTTAGAAGGACTTCTGTTTGCATTAGTTGTTTGGGGGACCTTTTCAGAAATATCCTGGTTAGTATCTGAGGAGACTGACTATAGTGAACTAAGGTTCACTCTGTTTGAATTTCTTCTCCATCTATCACTGCTAAATTTTGGATTCAGTATTGATTTTGGCTTATTTCATTCTGATTTTCTACATCCCCATTTATACACTTGGTATTGGGCATAATCATAAGTATTGTGTTGGAATTTCGATATATTTTTTTTAATAGGCATAATGGATTCTTCCAGTTTTGCAACATTGGTTTGAATTTTTATAAGTCCTATTCTTGTGTTGAAACATCTTGATATTGGGACATATACGCTTCCACTATTTTTAAATCTGCTGAAATTTCTTCTAATTTTACCTTCTCATATGTAGTAATCGGTCCCATCAGTTGTAAAGAATGTGTAGAAAGGACTTGATTCCATTCCATGACAAAGTCATCTAAATAAATAGTCATGTGGACCTTTATATATTTAGAGCACAGCAGCTTAAATAAAGACAAATGATATGATACATTTTATTAATAGTAGCTCTTTTACATCACCAATACCAGCACTAAAGTATCAGTAATGATACTGGATATAAATGGTGTTTCCTGTTTGGGGTTTTAAGTACATGCAAGTGGCAACTACCCCATTGTGTATACCAACAAGTTTTAGATCTAGAAAGTTGATATAGTGACTATTCAAGGCTAAGGTAAATCTCAAGTTAAATGTGTAATTATTTAGCTAATCAATGAAACTATATACGGCAGATATGCTTCACTATTGACTTCTTTTTCGTGTATCAGTTATCTTTTCTCTTTCTTTTTGTTTTTTATTGCAGTATTCTATACCTGTTTGCTAGTTTTTACTTGTTTATGCATTTACTGTCCCAAAGTTCAAGACTAATTATCCTAATTTACCTGTATTACAGTATCACCATTACAATATACTTTTTTTCAATAAGAGCTGCTTTATTTATTCATCCATCAATTTTTCATAGTATATCTTTCTTAGGTTAGTAATTGATTTGTAGTTCCTATTTATTTACTCACCATATATTTATGCCCAACATAATTACCCGTATTTTAGTGCTGGTATTAGTGATGTAAAAAAGCTGCTACTAATAAAACGTTACAGATTCTAAATATGATGCAGTCATCACATTCAAGCTGCTTCGCTTTGAATATGCAAGCATAATCATCACATGGACTTAGGGTATGATTTTTTTTTCCCTTAGGGCCATATGTATGAAAACTGTTTAGATCTAAAACTCACTTTGTTGCCCATAGCAACCAATCTAAGCTCCCATCTCATTTTTCCAGAGCACTATATGAAATTAAATGAAAGGGTCGCTCTGATTGGTTGCTGTGGGCAACAAAGTGACAGTTTTCATAAATGTGGCCCTTAATGTCATCAATTCCTACACGGCACATAACTGGAAGTTCTGATCGTTTGAGCGTCTGCCCTTCCCAAACTAGCGGGATGTCAGACTTTAACTTATGGGACAACATAATGGTAAGTGTTTATTCATATTGTTTTAATTGGTTTAAGGGTATATAAGCATGAGAATTCTATAAAGCATTCATGTTATGAGTAAGAGCCAGGGCCGTTCCTAGGCTAAATTACACTCAGAGCAGGGTGAGGACATTTCTCCCCCACCCATTACATAACGTGCCACAATGCGACACAGTGCATCACAGTCAACCAAATAGCTTTAAAACAATGTGCTACGTGTAAAACTACTAAATAATTGTTATAAAGTTACCAAATAACACTGGTACACAAAACCAGAGTCCCAGGCAAATAGTACCAATATCCTACTAAGACCACATATCAGCAGCACATAGTTACTGAGTAATACCGCCATACCATGACCACATAGTGACTGAAGAATACAGCCACACCATGACCACATATCACCACCACATAGTGACTGAATAATACATAATACCATTACTAAATAAAACCATTATACTACAACCAATATTACCAGAATACAGTGACTATGCAATGGTGAATTCCAGTTTTTCACAGGCACTGCAGACATACAATCGATTAAAGTAAAGTTACATCCAGGGACTTACAGGAGACGTCTCTGAAGAGTTGTTCTCTTACCCTTTTTCTTCTCCATCTGTCTCAGACCTCCATGACAACTTCTTCTGGCCACGACTCTTCACTGTAGAATTTACAAAACAAATATCTTATTACTCCTCACCTTATCAGCACTTCCCAACCAATTCACAATTCCTATCACTGTACAAAATCCCCATCTATAGTACCTCAAATGGTTATAATGACCCTCTTGTGTCCCAAACAGTGCAGTATGTACACCCCCAAACTTGGTAGGCAGTCATCAATTAAGTAGGTTTCTAGAGCCCCATTAGGTAGGTAAACTTATAGGTCCCCCAATAGGTAAGTATATCAGTCCACTATTAAGTAGATAGGTAGTTATATAGCCCCCCCCAACATTGATCCCTATCATGTAGTTATATAGGCCATTGTATGTAATTTGCCCCCTGGTAGCCATGTATTAGCCCCCTAAAGCCATGTAGTAGCCCCTGTAGCCATGGAGTAGCTCCTGTAGTCAGATATTAGCCCCCTGTAGCTATGTAGTAGCCCCTGTAACCAGATAGTAGCCCTCTGTAACCATGTAGTAGCCCCCTGTAGCCATGTAGTATCCCCTTTAGCCAGATAATAGCCCCCTGTAGCCAGGTAGTAGACCCTGTTGCCAGGTAGCACCCCCCTGTATCCAGGAAATTGCCCCCATGTAGCCAGGTAGTAGCCCTTGTAGCCATGTAGTAGCCCCTGTAGCCAGATAATAGCCCACTGTAGCCAGTTAATAGTCACCTGTAGCCAGGTAGTAGCCTCTCTAGCCATGTAGTAGCCCCCTGTAGCCAGGCAATTTCCCACTGGAGCAAGATAGTAGCCCCTGTAATCAGGTAATTGACATCTGTAGCCAGATAGTAGCCCCCTGTAGCCAGATATTAATCCCCTTTAGTAGCCCCCTGTAGCCCTGCAGTAGCCCATCTAGCCATGTAGTAGCCCCCTGTATCCATGCAGTAGCCCCTGTAGCCATGTAGTAACCCCCTGTAGCCATGTAGTAGCCCCTGTAGCCAGATAATAGCCCACTGTAGCCAGTTAATAGTCACAAGTAGCCAGGTAGTAGCCTCTCTAGCCCTGTCGTAGCCCCCTGTAGCCAGGCAATTGCCCACTGGAGCAAGATAGTAGCCCCCTGTAATCAGGTAATTGACATCTGTAGCCAGATAGTAGCCCCCTGTAGCCAGATATTAATCCCCTTTAGTAGCCCCCTGTAGCCATGCAGTAGCCCCGGTAGCCCTGTAGTCGCCCCCTGTAGCCAGACAGTAGCCCCTGTAGCCATGTAGTAGCCCCTGTAGCCATGTAGTAGCCCCTGTAGCCATGTAGTAGCCCCCCTGTATCCAGATAGTAGCCCACTTTAGCCAGGTAATATGCCCTCTGTAGCCAGGTAATATGCCTCCTGCAGCCAGGTAATATGCCCCTTGTAGCCATGTATTAGCCCCCCTGTAACCATGCAGTAGCCCTTGTAGCCAGGTAATATTCCCCCTGTAGCCATGAAGTAGCCCCCCTGTGGCCATGTAGTAGCCCCCATGTAGGAGCCCCCTGTAGCCCTGTAGTAGCCCCCTGCAGCTAATGATAATAAAATTTAAAAAAAGTACTCACCTCTGCATGGTCCCTGCATCCAGGTCCTTGATCTGGTGAATGGAGTAAGTGGCATGATGTCATCACACCACTTACACTGTCACACAGGTCCTGGGACCTCCTGGGTTGGCAGAGGCTGCCGACCGAGGAGACCCACCGTCGCAGGGAGCGTAAGGAAACAAGTGCACCCCCTGTGACGCTGATCTGTATGTACAGCGCTCACTGAGAGCTGTACATACACGGGAGACGGCAGGACGATAAAGATCATGAGCATGTGCAGCTGTTGGCATTGACTCTGCAACGGCTTTACAAAGGCTGTCCAGAGTCAGAGACCAATAGCCAGGCTCTGGTGAGCAGCGCCCCGGGTGATCGCCCACCTTGCCCGACCCTAGGAACGGCCCTGGTAAGAGCGTATAACAATGCTTGAAATGCGTAAGCTGGAGTATTGGTCTTCTTGCCGTGAGGTACTGCCGTGAGTAGTTTTTTTTTTTCATGATGGATTTCAATAAAGAATACTGGTTTTAGCTGGATTGTTGTTCTGATTTGCCTTTCTGTATATAAATATCACAGAGACAAATTTTACACTATATCACAGAAGAATGGAAGCAAATGTACTGATCCTCAGGCAGGTTAAAAGCTGATTCCCAATAGGATACAGAGAAACCACAATGCAGCATGAGAGAAGCTCTACAAGTGCAAAGTACTATAAGCACATATCTACTATGCATGAGGGGAGTGGTTGCCTTAATATCATACTTGTACATAGATAATATATACAATACCAATCATATAGTTAGATGTACTGCAGCATGCTGGAATTACAACCTACTGGTGATTCCTATACTATTCAATTAGGCGAGCTGTCCATCAATCTCCAAATGCTCAACACCAATACTGACGCCTCTATACTTGCAAAATCTGAAAAAAACATTTCTCAACAGAATTCAGAAAAGAACAGTGAGGAAAAAATTTACCAGTGAAATCTTTCCTATATAGCATTGTGGCTTCTCTGTATCCTAATCTCTCCATACCAGGAATGCCCCACAAGGGTTGCCTTTTGAGAGGTTTGCTGAAACAGTTACATACAGTTATGGCCTGAACCTTGTGAAAGTGGGTCAGACCCTTACCGTTGTACATTTTCGCTTTAATACCTTAACGACACTGGATGTAAACTTATGTCCCAGGGCCAGTAAGGGGTTTTGTAGCGATCCCGCTACATAGGCAGCGACTGTCAGCTGCTAATTGCAGCCAACAGACACCTGTTACATCACGGGATGGAACCGCCACCATACTGCGCTGTTTAACCCCTTAGAACCCACGCAAACATGGATGCAAATGAATGAGAAATGGCATTTGGATCAGGACATCAGCGGCGAGATTGCTGTGTCCGGATCATTTAACAAGGCAGCTGGAAGCTTTGTTAAGGCTTCCATTGTCGCCAGGTTTATTTGTTCCACTACTTCCTGCCCCAGCACCCTAGGGGGACTTTATGTTAAAGTAAAAAAAAGTTACACATATTTGGTATCACTGCATCTGAAAAAGTCAGATCTATTAAAAAATAAAATTATTTATCCTATATGCTGAACACCATATAAGAAAAGAAATTTCAAACATCCAATTTTTTTTTTTTTTTTTTTTTGGTCATTTCATGTACCCTAAAAATTGGAATAAAAGTGATAAAAAAAGTAATCTCAACTGGTATCAATAAAAAGTGCAATTCAACCTACAAAAAATATACCCTCAATCAAGTCTGTAGGTGTTGGTACAAAAAATGTATTGGTCACAGATTATGTCGCCACTGTGCTTATTTCAAAGATATAAAATGTTTGGATTTTTTCTACGGTACTATAACATAATGAAAAGCCTACGTGTTTGATTTTTCAGAATCGTATCAAACTGGAAAATATAGAGAACACACCAGTGGAGTTAGTTCATGGGGCTCATCAGTGGAATTGGTTCTTGAGGCCCACCAGTGGAGTTGGTTTCTTGAGGCCCATCAGTGAAGTTGTTTTTTGTTGTCCACCAGTGGAGTTAATTCTTGGGGCCAACCAATGGAGATAATTCTTGGGGTCCAACAGTGGAGATCATTCTTGGGGTCCACCAGTGGAGTTCATTCTTGGGGTCTACCAGAGGAATTGATTCTAGGGTCCACCAGTAGAGTTGATTCTTGGGGCTCACTACTGGAGTTTATTCTTGGGGCTCACTAGTGGAGTTAATTATTGGGGCCCACTCAAAAGCTACGGTACATAACTGAACATGACTCTTGCACTTTCCTCTTGCTTTCTGCCTCTCTTTTTCTGTCTTTCTCCCTGAAAAGCACCTCCTTGCCTAACATGCCTAGGGTTCCACCATGAACAGGGGCACTCCAGGGGTTTACCCTACTCCCCTGTGGGTCAGTCCAAGTCTGAAATTAACCACTGACTTCAGTTTGCAATCTGCAATACTCAGGGGTGTAACTAGAGAAGTCTGGGCCCCATAGCAAACTTTTGGATGGGACCCTTCTCCCCCTTCCGCCCCCTCGACCACGAACATTTACCGGGACATGCAGTTACTAGATAATGCAAGGGGCAAATATCTCACCATACATATCACCATCATGCTGCTACCAAACAAATCCCACTATACCAAGACCAACATTACCAATAACGATACTACATATGGACCTGATTATACGACCAGAACACAACCACAAATTGCCACCACATGGTGACTGAATAATAAACCTATACATTACTGAATAAAGATCAGTATACAAAGGCCAATATTACTCCCATATAGTTACCATATAATGGTAGGTATCAGTGTACCCAGGTGCTCTACAGACTGTATATTACCACCATACAGGGACCATATAGTTGTATATACCAATGTACACAGACTCTGCTTACATGTGTGATTACAGGGCAGTTACATCTTGTGACTCACAGTGGACGTTCTTCTGGCATTTTATTGACTTTCACTTTTGTTCTGCATCTGGTCCAGACTGCTATGATGACTTCTCCCAGCCACCACTCATCCATGCAAATTTGGACACAAAAATCTTAGAACCCTCCCTTTTTCAGCACCTCGTTCCCTGCCGCTCACCTCTGTACAAACTTCCAAGAGGTGGCAGAGGAGTATAGGCCATAGCTTAGAGGTCCAGTCTCCTAGAGGGGAGGAACAGAGGATTCTCCCCCTGGAGATTGTGTGACAGCTATGGTCTGTACCCTTCAGAATCATATTACCAGGTAGATACCCCATTAGATAGGTTGGTAGGCCCTAGGTTGGTAGGTTGGTGGGCTCCAGGTAGGTAGGCAGGCAGTCATATGCCCGAGGTAGGTAGGTAGTACATAGGCCTCAGGTAGGTAGGTAGATTGGTCCTAAGAAGGTATGAAGTAGTTAGGCAGGTCTCAGTTAGGTAGGTAGGCTACAGATAGGTAAGTAGATTAGCCCTAGGTAGGTAGTAGTTAGGCCCCAGTTAGGTAGGAAGCCCCAAGATAGGTAAGTAGGCTGTAGGTAGGCCCTAGGTATCTAAGTAGGCAGTAGGTGGGCCAAAGTTAGGCTGTAGGAGGGCCCCAGGTAGCGAGGTAGATAGGTTATAGGTGGAGCCCACATATGTAGGTATATAGGCCATGGGGGCTCCTAAATAAGCAGGCAGGCTTTAGGTAGGTTATACGTGGCCCATTTAGGCAGGGTTAAGGTAGGTTATTGGGGGCCCCATATAGGCAAGGTTTAAGTAGGCTATAGGGTTCCCATATAGGCAGGAGGTAAGCTATAAGGTAGGCTATAAGTAAGGTAGGCTATTGGGGGCCACTGTTTGTTAGGCTTGCAGTGTTTAGGTAGGTTATAAGGGCCTATATAGGCAGGCAGGGTTTATGTAGGCTACAGAATCCCTATATAAGCAGGATGGAGGGCTTAGGTAGCTATAGGGATCCCGTGCAGGCAGGCAGGGTTTAGGTAGGGTATAGGGCCCCATAGAGGTAGGCAGGCAGGGTTTAGGTAGGGTATAGGGCCCATTTAGGCAGGAAGATTTTAGGTAGCTATAGGGCCCCATATAGGTAAGCAGGCAAGGTTCAGGTAGGGTTTAGGGGCAATATAGGTAGGAAGACAGGATTTAGGTAGATATAGGGCCACATATAGGCAGGCAGGGTTTAGGTACAGTATAGGGCTCCATATATACATGCAGGGTTTAGGTAGCTATAGGGGTCATATATGTAGACAGGCAGGGTTTAGGTAGCTATAAATGGCATATAGGTACGCAGGCAGTGTTTAGGTAGCTATAGAGGCCATATATAAGTAGGCAGGACTTAGACAGGCTTCATTAATGTTAAAAAAATAAGAAATCACTTACTCACCTGTCCTTCGACCAGCTCAGCTCCCAGCCAGTCCCTGTGCTCAGCGTGGGTGGCATGACATTGTGACATCATCGCGCCGCCCACGTCAGCACTGTGGACCAGCGCCTGGTAGTTTTGAGGCCTAAGGCCTAGCAGGCAGATTAGCAGAGTGGAGCGTCGGTGGTGCTCCGTTCTGCTAACACCGGGCAGTCCTGACTTTAACCGCTCGAGACACAGGGCCTGGGCATTCAGAGGTTGATTGTGCTGGGCCCCGCAACTCCGCGCCGCCAGTAGTGAACTATTACATTCATTGCCAGCGGGCACAGAAGCAGCACTACTGGGGTGGCAGACGTGGTAGCAGCTGCAACGGGCTCCGGACCCTAAGGATCCAGGCCCTGTGGCAGTTGCTATGTCTGCTACCCCGGTAGTTACGACCCCGGCAATACTGCTGTAATTTATTCAGTTTATTGTCAAGCAGCTCTAGCAAAGAGATCATCTTTTAGGGTTTACATTGAATGTTTTACTTTACATGTCAAAGTGGTCAATGGCATCAAAAGTGTTATAAAAATCTATCATCCTAAAACAGTTTCACGCTTAAAGATTACAATGCCAAGAAAAGAGTGTTATTAGTTTACTACAATGTCAGCTTATTCACTCTAAAAAACCTAAAAAAGCTACTTTTATTGATTACTTTTCATCCATTTCAAAAACTGTAGCTGGTAAAACATTTGATAGTGATTTTCACTTATGTTACCAGTAATTTTCATGAATAAAATATTTGTGCGGATTATCACGATATCAATAGAATAGGTGAATAATATGCTTTCTCATGTCTGCTCATGGGATTGCATTTTAACTGCAGTGTAACCAGATATTTCAATTTGCCTAAAGAAAGCAACTGAAATATTTACTATACACATTGAATTCATAATTTGAAATAAATAACACCCAAATGACTACGGAGATGTTAAGGCTGGAGGCAAAAACTAAAATGAAGCCCTCATTCCACCTTATGGAGATAGAGAAACAAAACCATATAGGACAAGAAGCTGAACTGAACTGTTATAGTTAAACAGATCTTGCAAATGTAAAAAAAAAACGTATACAAATAATAAAATTATATTTGTATCCTCTACAACTTTTCCATCCATCCATCCATCCATCCATCCACCACCATCCATCCAACAAGTTTATAGCAATTCACAAAAAAATAAATTCAGGGCCAGGACGTCGGGTAGGCAGATGTAGGCGACTGCCTATGACACCTTCCTCTGTCTGTAAGTACGGGCAGGGCTGCCATCAATCATCTATTAACTGTTCCAGGGCCCCATGCAGCCAAATCAAATTTGGCCCCCACCCATTACTAGTTCCTATTTATTAACATATCAGTGGGCCCCTTTTTGATTAGGGCTCCTGACAGGAGTACTGCCCGTACTGCCCTATTGGCAGCGTCGGGCTGGCCCACCGGAGGAGAGGAGAATCCTTCGGTAGGCCCCGAGGCTGAGACACGTGACACACAGTTTTAATTTATTCACTGACTCTGAGCACTCTGCAGAGGATGCAGCATCCTCAGTCAGTGACAGCAGATGTGAGCTGGCAGGGAGCGCAGGCTGGGATACAGTCAATTACTCTCCCTTCCCATCTCTTAACAGCGACTGCAGCACTGAGCAGCTGATCGCTGTTTCAAGATGGGGTGGGGAAAGCAGAACGAGAGTGGAGGAGGCAAGAGTGATAAATCACTCACTCCTGTCTCCTCTGTTTCCCAGTGGTGATCACAGACTGTTTAGAGCAGGAGGGAAGGGGAGTGGACGGGGGGGAAGCAGTAGAGGGGGTTCGTTGAGAGGGAAGCTATGATCAGGCTGTTTATAGATGTAAAAAGAGCAAGAACGGAGAGAAGGGAAGGTGGGAGGAGCGAGGGGGTACTGTGAGGGATGGCTCTTACCTTCTGCCTCCTTAGGCAATGTTCACACAGCTTATTTTGGGATGGATTTTAGCTTGTAAATCGCGCCGTACTGCGCGAATTACGGGCTTAAATCCATCCCAGTCATTACGGTAATCCACAGTCCTCTCCCTGCTCGCGAAATACGGCGAGCGGGGAGAAAGTGACATGTCAATTATTCATGGCAATATACGCGCCGTGGATAATGAATGTCTAAGTGGCCGGCAAGCTGCCTCCCACTCCCCTCCACCCCGCTGCCGAGCACACAGCGTAATTGCGGGCGAAATCCGTCCCGCAATTAAGCCGTGAATAAGCTGTGTGAACTCGGCCTTATAAGAAACAAAGCCAGCCTACTCTGAGTTTTTTAGCAGAGTAAAACTTACACTGATTGGTTAAAACTCTACCAACCAGTGTTGGGCTTTATTTAGTTAGCACACCTCTCCCAGTCTGCTTATTCCAGACCATGCAGACATGAGAGAGTAAGTAAATGATAAGCTGCAGCAGAGGTCAGAAGAAATTCTTAAAATTACGTGACTTTATTTTAAAAGGACAGAGTGGGGGGTTGGGAAAGCTACATGACAGTGTGACCTGTAGTTTGCTGCTTTAGGATATGTTCACACACTGTATTGCGGCGAGTATTGTACACTCCACAGTACACCAGGTGCTTTAGAAGTATGTGCTATTCAGCACATTCACGTTTATTATACACGGCGCGTAATCACCCAGAAGAAGTGACCTGTCACTTCTCTCACAGCGTACAATACAATCATATCGTACGCCGGGTGAGACAGACATTATTCATAGCTCTCTCTGCGAGCTATGAATTACTGTGCCTCAATTACACTGTGTGATCTTACCCTTACGCTATGTTCACACGGCATAGTTGCGGGGCGTACAGTACGCCCGCAATTACGCTGGGTGTTTGGGAGCTCGCGCCGATCAGTGCGTACTCCCGCAGGGCGCCCCATTTTAAGCCATGTGAACATAGTTACATAGTTACATAGTTAGTAAGGTTGAAAGAAGACACGTGTCCATCGAGTTCAACCAAGGGTGGGGAAAATGTGGGTGAGGGAGAGAGACAAGGACTTTAAGCCCAGGCTCTCCACTGGTTAATGCCCTGGAACCCACAAGGCAACAACCAACCTGCTGCAGTAGAGACCCTATATCTGACCCCAGAGCCGCCACCGGCCAGGATCCAGAATTTTACCTAGCTACGTACACATTAATATTCTTTAGTTCCAGGTAGGTATCTAAGCCTTTCTTGAAACTCTCTACAGATCCTGCTGTGACCAGCTCTTCAGGCAGACATAATCTTAAAGGAGTAGTCTCATTTAAGGAAATCCCCTTCTCTGGCCATTAGCAGCTCACTGCAATCCAGCTCTGCATGTTGAGAAGGGTGGCGCTAGCGCCATCCGCCTCGTTCACTTCTATGGGAGTGTTGAGTATAGGTGAGTGTGGGCGCTCTGCTATACTCAGAACTCCCATAGAAGCGAATGAGTAGTATGACCGCTAGCGCCACCTTTCTTATCCGCATGCATGGCCAGCCAGCAAAGGGGATTTCCTTAAACGAGACTACCCCTTTAAGCCCTGGTCATATTACATTTGGGACCAGTTCAGGGTCACAGGTGTCTGTCAGAAAACTGAAAACAAATGTCCCTCCCAGCGTATCACATCCATAGGAATCTATAAGGTAAATGTGGTTTCCTTCAGGAAATCAAGCAAGCATAGTCCAAAAGAAATCATATCAATCCTATAAATATCTACGGATGCGCCATGGTTTATGTTGGAACACTTCTTTCAAGTACCCCTATGGACGCCCATGACGAAGTCCCCTGATCTGGACCAAAATGTTAAAGTTTTACTGCAATGACTTAATTGTGGCACAACAGCACTTGTTTCCCCTAAACATGAATATGTAAGCCCTTCCTGAGAGCCGGTCATAATAATATGGCTCTTCATTTTTCCCTCCTCGCCATCCCTAAGCGATAACCTTTTTATTTTCCCATCTACATAGACATATGAGGACTTTTATTTTGCTGGACAAGATGGACTTTCTAATGGTGTCATTGACAGAACTATAGAATATACTGGGAAACTGCAAAAAAAATTAGAAGTGGGGCAAAATGTGAAAAAAATATTACTTGCGCCATGTTTGCGGGTGTTTTGTTTTTATGGCACTTACTCTTCGCTATACATAATGTGTTATCTGTGTTCTGTAGGTCGGTCCAATTCCAGCAATACCAAACATATAGGGTCTTTGTTATGTTTTACAACTGTAAAAAATCCAAACATCAATTTGCACTGCAGCACCATTTTCTGCGACCAATAACTTTTTGTACTTCCTCCTATAGACCTGAGTGATGGTGCATTCTTTGCCAACTGAAGTGTACTTGTTATTGTCAACTTTTTGGGGACATGGAATGACCAAAATAACACAAATTTGGCTTCTGATTTGTTTTTTATTGGTGTTCAGAATATGGAATTTAAAAGCAATCAAACTTTTGTCCCCCCAAAAGTAATCCCAATAAAAACGTCAACTCATCCCGCAAAAAACAAACCCCTACACATCTCCGTACACAGAAAAATAAAAAACTTATGGCTCTCAGACTATGGCGATGCAAAAACGTGTTTTTCCATTTAAATAAAAGTGTTTTTATTGTGTAAAAGCAGTAAAACATAAAAAAATATACAAACAGGGTATCTCTGTAATCGTATAGACCCGCTGAGTAAAGCCTGCATGTCATTTATACCGCATAGTGACTGCTGTAAAAAATAAAACTAAAAAAGTACGACCAGATTGCTGTATTTTGTTCAAAACTCCTAACAAATACCTTGATAAAAAGCGATTGAAGTGTCATATGAACGGCATAATGGTACAAATAAAAACGTCAACTTATCCTGCAAAAAACAAGCCCATAATCAGCTCCGTATACAGTAAAATTAAGAAGTTATGGCTGTCAGACTATGAACGCATTTTTTTATAAACGTATTTCTATTGTTTAAAAGTAATAAAACATAAAAAATATATATAATTGTAACATAAAAATGAAGCCCAAAAAACAATGGCGGAACCTAGTTATTTTCCCCCCATTTTCATGGCCAAATGCTAAAACAATGTAACACCTGTGCGTTCAAATTGCTCAATACACCCTTTGATGAGTGTTGAATCAAAAATGGGGTGACTTCTGGAAGGTTTCACCTGTTCTGGTATTTTGGGGGCTTTGCAAATGTGACATGGCACCAACCAAAATCTGCGTTCCAAACGCCAAATAGTGCTCCCTCCCTTGTACGCCCTGCCATGCGTCCAAACAGCAGTTTACACCCACATCTGGAGTATTGCCAAACTTGGAAGAAATTGTGTAAAAAAAAATTGAGTGCTTTTTGTTTTCCAGGATTCCTAGTAAAATGAAACATTTTCAGCTAAAATTTCAGATTGTTAGAAAAAATTAAAATTTTTCATTTTCACCACCTAACACTAAAAAAATTTGTGAAACACCTGTGGGGTCGATTTACTCACTGCATCCCTGGATATATTCCTTAAGAGGTGTAGTTTTTTTTTTCAGTTTTTTTTATTTCCTTTGGTGGGCCCCTGGTACTTCAGTCCGACACTGCCTATTGGCACTCCAGAGTACGGGTGCAGAATAATATAAGAAGCAGGCTTAGAAGCTGAGCCTACTTTATACATGGTGGGTGCTGGCTGTGAGTTGCAGCTGGAAACTGCTTTTAGTGACCAGGACCCGAGATAACACCGACACCAGCCATTTAACTAGTTAGATGCTGCAGTAGTAATACCGGCACAGAGGGATGAGTAGGCAGTACTCCGGTTGTACACAAAACTTTTCTGAATGGAACTGGCACAGAAGCTCAGTAAATTAACACTCCTGAAACACTGCTAATCGGTGTCTACTGGTAGCCGGATGCCACAACTTTCAGTACTTTCACATACTTTGGAGACACAACTGTGAGGCTGGAGATTCCCTCTCTGCCCACACTCAAGCTTTTGACTAATACACTTCCCAAATTGAATACACTGAGGGGAAAATAGACAATCAATATGGTTATGTTTACAAGGAGGAGACCTCTCTACAACTCTCTCCCTGCTTTTCCTCTCCCCTGATGCTGCTTCCTGACTGACCACACCTCAGATTCCCAATATTTTTCTCACTTCGGTTAAAGCTTTAGGTATTTTCTGTTTCCAGCCCTACACAGTTAACATGACCATGGCATTTAACAGTTTTGCATGACGGGGGACCCCCTGCCATGTCCCAATCGGCTACCCCATGGTGCAATCATAGGGTGCAGAATGGAAGTCATGGCAGCCAGAAGCCTAGTGAAATCTCATACCCACAATCTTACTGCCCCTTACAAACAGAGGCAGGGTATAATAGGAGAACTGTTACTGCATACTATTCTGCTACACATTTTAATTGCAGAATAATCTATAAGTATCTGTCCCCCCAAGTACCCTTGGGGTTTAAAATTACAAGTAAAAATGAAGGTTTCCATATTTTACAAATAATAAAGGATAAACAATAAAAAATAAACATAATTGTCAATGCCACATCTGTAAAAATCCAATCAATTGATATACAACCTTTTATTACTTGCATGGTAAATGCCATAAAAAAAATACCCAGCGACAAAAAATGTGGGGGGGAAGAGGGTGAGACATTTTGTGTCTCCAAAAAAAGGAATAAAAAGTGATTAAAAAGTCACAGGTATTCAAAAATGGTATCAATGAAAACCACACTTCAGTCTACAAAAACTAAGCCCTAACATAGGTCCATATAAAAAAAAAAAAAAACGGTCTCAGAAAATGGCACTGCAAAACAAATAAAAAAAAATCATTAGTTACTGACCCACGAATACAAACACATCATACTATCAGCAGCACTCTATAAGCATTAAAAAACTTTCAAAGAAGACATCAGACTTTTTTTTGAAAATCCATTTCTGCTACTGTGGAATATATGAAAATTTTGAGGTTCTTAGTGTATTTTTTTATCAAAACCCACTTACCGCAGCAATATGACCTCAATTCAGGTGGGAACCTATGCTAATGTAATCTCTCTTGGTGTCTGTTCAGACCTCCACATTTTAGGGAGAGAAGATTCCAGCTATATCGTAACCTGATTAAAAAATCTGTGCAGGTAAGTGGAGTGCACAAACCAAGATGGGAGCCAGCCACTTCCCCATGCAAACAGTCAAAAAGCAAAACATAGTCAGCACATCCATTTTGAAAAATACATGTAATGGTGTGGCAGCCAAAGCAATGCAAACACAACACAATATCAGCAGGACTCTATAAGCACTAAAAAAGTTCAAAGAGGACATAGGAATTTTTTTAGAAAAGCATTTATGCTACTGTGGAATATATGAAAAGTTTGAGGTTCTTAGTGTATATTTTTTATCAAAACTGTAGATGCCCACCTACTGCGGCAAGGTGTCCTCAATTCATATGGGAAGATAGGAGATAGCAAGGATGAACCTTACAAAAGGTTCTATTTACCGAGCTAAAATATTGGGAGAAGAATTTAACTAGCGCGCTAGAAGAATAAGCTGAGGCGCTTACAAGATAGAATTAAGGGTATTTTATTCTCAGTATGTAACGCGTTTCGCGGAGAGCAGTCCACTTCATCAGACATACTTTTCATATTCCGTAATGCGATTTCAATACACTTGAGATATCAGAGCGAGGCTACAATTGTAAACAAAGAAACTCATTCATAAAAAACTATACATACAATACTTCTATAGTATTTCACAATACAACCAATGTAGAAAAAAAATTGGCAGAATAAAAATTATTATATAATACCCCTATAAAAACCTGAATTAAAATAAAAGTATTTTTTAAAAGAAATAACTTTATTATGCAACAAATAAAAAATATATAAATTTCAATAAATAAAAATATCTAAAAGGGAAGCGTTTAAATAATGGCGTCTTGAACCTCATTTAGTTTATAAATCCAGTACACTTCTCGTAATCCCAACATTTTTGCTCTGTCTGTGATACCCTGTGAGATTTGTTCTATTGGTTGGATAAAAAAAACTTGCTCTCTACTACTGTGTGCTTCAAGGAAATGTCTTGGCAGACTGTAGAGAAGTCTGCCGTGACGCATGTCGTATCTATGATTTATTAATCTTCTCGACAGTTTTGTAGAAGTTTTTCCAAAATACTGTATATTGCAAGTGCATGTGATGAGGTAGATAACATAATCACTAGCACACGTTAAATGCTCTTTTATCTTGAAGAATTCACCAGTTACTGTTGATCTAAAATGATCACTTGTAATAATCTGCTTACAACATTTACAGATGGCATTCCCGCATGGGGGGGAGCCATTATTTTTTTCTTGTTCTATTTGCGCATTTTTTTGTGTTCCTGTATGCTGTTTAAGTTTAGATGGCGCTAAAATTCCTTTTAAGGATTTAGCTTTTCTATAAATAAAATGTGGTTTTTCTGGAATAGCGTCTTTCAAACCGGGATCTTTCAATAAAATTTTCCAATGTTTTTCAATAATTTTTTGAATCTCTATATACTGACTGTTGTGGGTAGTGATAAAACTTAATCCATAGTCTTTCTCTTTCTGTTTTTTACTTGTGGAAGCAAGATATTGTTCTTGTGTAGTGTTGAGCGATTATTATCGACAAAGTTGAAATCGGCACAGTTTTTATGTTGATCGAAATTTTTAGATCATGCGAAAATTTAGGTTAAAATTCTGTGCACATCATACCGTGCATTTTGGGTTGCTTTTGGCGGCAACAATCAGTCAATGACCTGGGTTTTACATAGAACAGCCCTTCCTGTTCATGATCAGTGTCTCTCCGCGTCTGATAGCAGTCGGACGTGCGCTCTGCCTGTGTCCAAACAGCTCAGCGGAATTCTTCTATTTCTTCACAGAGACAGCTCTCCTGTTAGCTGTGATCCTTACAAACTTAGTTAGATCAGGATTGGAAGATTTTATGTTTGTTAGTAGAGAATTTTAAAGGAGATCTACCGTGTAAAGTCACGGAGGGGAGGGGGGGGGGGGCGCGGGCAAACACAGACAAGTCTATAAAGAATACTGGATAAAGTTTCACCAAGACTTAGTGTAGACATTGCACTGCAATAGCTTTATTATTAACAGTTTTATAGTGTAATATTTCTGGATATTGGGCAGCCTGAACTTATATTAGGATACACATCTTTTCTAGTAACTGCAGGTCTCTTTGTTAGGTGCAAAAAATCCAAATTTTATTATCAGTATACATTTAAGATAGGTGTTCTTTTTCAATTTTGCCCCATTCCAGCTTTGTTGATATAGCCACCTTGCAGTTAATTGGGAAACCAGCAATTTTGTAGACAGCACAGGTTGATAGGTGCCAAAAATACCTTTTATTATCCCAATACATTACAGATACGTGTTTTTTCACTTTTGCGCACTACAGCTTTGTTCATTGAGGCACCCTTTCACTTAAATGTGAATCAGCAATTTTGTAGTTACCACAGATGAATTGAAAGGTTTTCCAAAAAATATACTTTTTATTTCGATATACATTACAGATACGTGTTTTTTCACTTTTGCGCATACAGCTTTGTTTCATTGAGGCACCTTGCACTTAAGTGAATCAGCAATTTTGTA